>MVAK01000014.1:124703-236713 GCA_014825535.1 Cystofilobasidium bisporidii
GCGGGGGGGGGGGGGGGGGGGGGGGGGGGGGGGGGCGGGGGGGGGGGGGGGGTGGGGGGGGGGGGGGGGGGCGGGGCGGCGGGGGGGGGGGGGGGGGGGGGGGGGGGGGGGGGGGGGGGGGGGGGGGGGGGGGGGGGGGGGGGAGCGGACGCACGCGTACGCGCTTCTTGGGGTTGTCGACCGACTGGTCGTAGAGCGTGTCACGCGGCTCATACGCAGCCAGGTGCGAGGCAAAAGCTCGCTTGCCAATCTTCTTTGCTGTCAGGGCAGGCGTCAAGGGTCAGCAGTCGTTGCCAGCCTTGAGAGGGGGGGGGGGCAGGCTGCAGCTGCACGGACCTGTCCGAGGGAGGCCAAACAGGTGTCAGCCTCGTCGGTGCGGGTCTTGTCGAGCGGACAAGACGACATCAACGCACCTAGGAAAGCCATCTTGAATGGGTATCGTCTAGTGGATCGTGGGCGGGAGTTGTGGTTGGGCGTCGAGAGGCGCGGTCGATGGGCTGAGCTCGGAGGGGCGCCGGCGGGCGCACAGCCCGCGCGTCATCGCCCCGAGTAGGCGAAGGGAGTCGCTGCCTCTGCACCACGACGCCTGCCTGCAAGCCGACATGCACACTCACTCACTACTCGTGACGGTCCCGGATGACGGCCTGACCAGACAGTGCTCATCCTGCCCTCTTCGCTCGGGTCGTCTTTGCTGACGTTGGACGCGCCCACTTGAGCTGCCCACTTTGCTCAGCCCAGCTTTCGGCGACCGCCGCCGGATAGGACGCGACCCCAGAAGGCGGCCCGCTTCCTCGCCCAAGCTCTCCTGCAACCTCCACCCTCCCCTTCTCGTACCCTCAAGCATCTGGTCAGCATGCAGGCAGTGATCTACGGTGGTATGGGGCCCGACGGCAGGGCCAAGATGACGGTCGAGGAGCGGCCGCTCCCCAAGGTCCAGCACCCGAGGGACGTGATCATCAAGTGAGCTCGATCTTGCCTGCCAGTGCCTTCCCTTCTTCAAGCGCGCTGAATCGCTCCTTTTCTCACTTCGACCCACAGAGTCTCTGCCACAGCTCTTTGTGGCTCAGACCTTCACCTCTACCGTGGTCTCGAGCTGCCCGAGCCGGGCTTCATCAACGGGCACGAGTTTGTCGGCCAGGTAGAGGAGGTCGGCGCGGCCGTGACGGCGTTTGCAAAGGGCGACCGCGTCGTCTCGCCCTTCACCATCTCGTGCGGATCCTGCTGGTTCTGCGAGCGCGGGCTGACGAGCAGGTGTGAGCAGAGCAGGCTCTTCGGGAGCCCGCTTCTGGACGGCGGTCAGGCTGGCTACGTCCGGGTCCCGCTCGGGGGTGCGTCCTCCCTCTGTCCCCCTTGGTGCTTGCCCCAGCACACCTTCGCTGAAAGGCGCCGTCTCCCTGCCCTTCCAGACTCGACGCTCTTCAAGGCGCCCGATGATCTTTCCGACGAGCTCCTGGTCACGATGGGCGACATCATGCCGACTGGGTCCGCTTCTGCCCCTCTCGCGCCCCGCACTGCCGCCCCCAATCTCAAGCTGATGACCTGACGAGCTCGTCCCTTCGCCCCGGCAGACACCACGCCTCGTCCAACGCGCGCAAGATCCTGCCCAAGTCTGAGCACACCGACGCGGTCGTCGTTGTGGTTGGATGCGGGCCGGTCGGCATCTGCGCCATCACGTCCGCCAGCACCTGGGTCAAGCCCGGTAACCTCTACGCCGTCGACAGGTACGCCGCGCTGCTGCCCCTCTCACAAGGTCGACACCGCTGACCGCGCGACGTCGGAAACCTGCCCGTGAACCACTCGGTACGACAGCGTGCAAGAGCGCCTGAACCAGGCTGCGAGACACGGAGCGATCCCGCTCCAGCTCGACGGCGAGGGCGAGCAGAGCCCGGTCGCCATCATCCGCTCTGTGACCAACGGCCGTGGGGCGGACGCCGTACTCGAAGTCGTCGGGTGAATCTCCCTTCCGTCCCTCAGTACAGCGCGAAGCGTGGAGTGCGCGTGATGTAGAGTGCTTACCCTCCTCATTCAAATCGTGTTGGCAGCCTCAAGCCGGCCTACTCCACCGCGCTCTCGCTCATCAGGCCGTTCGGGGTCATCAGCTCGGTCGGCGTCCACAATGACCCGTCGCTCCTCTCGGGCCCGGAAACGTACGACCTCAACCTGCGCGCGTCGTTCGGCCGGTGCCCCGTCCGCGCAGAGTTTCCCGAGGCGCTCGAAATCCTTCGCGCCAAGAAGGACCTGTTCATGGGCAGCGGCGAGGTCGGCAGCGGCTTTGTCTCGCACTGGATGCCCCTCGAGGACGCGCCGGAGGTGCGTCGTCGTTGACTTTGTTTGGGCAGCCATTGCTCGTCCGTTCTGCGAAGGCGAAGCGGCACGCTGACTCATGCTCTGACCTCCTCTCATACAGGCCTACCGCCTCTTTGACCAGCGTCTCGTGCGCAAGGTTGTCTTCCGACCGAAGCACGACTGAAGAAGCAGGAAGACGCAGGGCGGAGACGCAAGGCCGCCAGGCCGCCTGAATAAAAGAGAGATTGCGAGCGGGCATGAAATTGCGAGCGGTACAAGACGCCAGAGAGCAGACATGTGGGAGACGGTGGGTGAGAGAATTGAAAGGCCTGGAAGATGGGGAAGGCTGGATGCTGGGTCCGCAACAGGAGACCTTTTGGGGAGGGGGAGGGGGGGGGAGAGCGGAGATGCAGAGCGCGGCGGCGGGGAAGAGAGAAGGCGAGGTGGACACAGCCCAGGTGTGTGCATGGCTGCGCGAAGGTGAGAGCAAGTGGCAGCGGAAGGATCAGGAGAGGGAAAGACGCCTATGCGGCGGTCGGGGTGACGTCCCGGAGCATCGGGTGGAGCGTCTGCTGGTCGAGCGACTTGCCGGCGGCGACCATCGGGTAGACATGCTCGTCCCGCGTGACGACGCACTCCATGACAATCGGCTTGGTGTTGTCGTACTCCATGAACTCCTTCATCTTAGCCGGCAGGTCCTCGAGCGAGGTGCACCGCAGGGCCTTGCAGTGCATCGCTTCGGCCAGCTTGACGAAGTCAGGGTTGCCGGTCATGGCCGTGTGCGAGTATCGCTTGTCGTAGAAAAGGTCCTGCCACTGGAGGACCATGCCCTGGAACTCGTTGTTGAGGATGAGGATCTTGACACCGATGTTGTACTGGGCCGCCGTCGCGAGCTCCATCGCCGTCATTGAGAACGAAGCGTCGCCGTCGACGTCGACAACGACCTTCTCGGGCGCGGCAACCTTGGCGCCGATGGCGGACGGGACACCGAAGCCCATCGTGCCGAGGCCGCCAGACGAAACCCACGTGCGCGGCTGGCGCCAGCGGTAGTGCTGGCAGGCCCACATCTGGTGCTGACCGACGCCAGTGGCGACGATGACATTCTCCTTGCCGATGCGGTCGGCGGCCCGGTCGAGCTCGACGATGACCTCCTGCGGCTTGAGCTGCTCTCCCGGCTTGGAAGGCTCAAACGTGAAGGGGTACTTGTCCTTCCACGCCTTGATCTGGGCGAACCAGTCGCTGCGGGCCGAGTGGGCGATCTTGGGGACGAGGGTCTCCATGCTCGAGACGACGTCGCCGAGGACGGGGATCGTAGCCTGGACGACCTTGTTGATGTTCTTGGGCATGATCTCGAAGTGGATGATGCCGCCCTTGCCGAGGAGCGACGCGGCGCGGGCAGCCGGGGCGAAGGCTGTGAGCGATTGAGAGGAAGTGTCAGCGCCCTTCGACGAAAGCGGACGAGGTCAAAGCTGAGAGCACGCACTGTCAACCTTGCCAGTGACTCGGTCGTCAAAGCGGGCGCCGAGGGCGATGATGACGTCGGCCTCCTGCATGGCGAGGTTGGCGTAAGCCGAGCCGTGCATGCCGAGCATGTGGAGCGAGCGGTCTTCGATGTGCTCATCAAAGGCGCCGAGGCCCTGGAGGGTCGTCGTGACGGGAATGTTGCCGTTCTTGGATAGAAGCTCGAGAAGCTCGGGGCCGCGCGGCGACGAGAGAACACCGTTGCCGGCATAGATAATGGGCTTCTTGGCCTGGTTGATGAGGTCGGCGGCCGACTGGATGAGCTCGTCGTCAAGCGCAGCCGGCGTCGTCGGAGTCGACGGGATGAACGGCGACTGGCCGGGCGTGACCGACTTGACAAGGATGGGGTGGCGCAGGATGCCGGCCGTCACATCCTTGGGCAGGTCGACAAGGACGGGTCCCGGGCGGCCCGACGTCGCAATCTTGAAGGCCTCGTTGATACGCCGGGGGAGCTCAGAGATGTCCTTGACCATGACGTTCCACTTGGTGCACGAGCGGGTGATACCGACGATATCGGCCTCCTGGAAAGCGTCCGAGCCAATGGCAGAAGTGGCGACTGGAGCGGAGACACGAGGAGTATTAAGGAGCAAGGGAGTCAGTCCGCCGCACCTGTCGAGGCGAGGGCTGGCGACGTCAGGACAGACCCTGTCCGCAGAAGACGACCATGGGAATGCCGTCCGACATGGCGTCCTGGAGGGGGGTGACGACGTTGGTCGCGCCGGGGCCCGACGTGACGAGGCAGATGCCGGGCTTGCCAGAGACGCGGGCGTAGCCCTCAGCCATGTGGCCGGCGCCCTGCTCGTGCCGCGGGAGGACGAAGTCAAAGTGGGGCGAGTTGTGGATAGCGTCGAAGACAGGGAGGATAGCGCCCTAGAGGAACGGAACGAGAAGCAGCACAGCGCGACGCACAACAGGTCAGCTACGGAGAGTCAAAAGGGGGAGGATGTGAATTGCGAGCGCGCAAGCAAATATGGTCGGTCGAAAAAACGCACGCCAGGGTAACCGAAGACGGCCTTGACGTCGTGCCGGAGCATCATCTCGTGGAAGATCTCGCCGCCGGACTTGCCCACAAAGCTAGGCGGAGGCGTTCGAGTCAGGACGAAGAGGGAGAGCGCGGCCAAGAGATGGGTCAGTTGAGTTGGCCGCGGGAATGCGATAATCAAGGCCAAGCGCCCGGCGAACGGCGCGCGCACCTGTGGTCCCACTCGGTGTCGTTCTGGATGTTCTTGGGAGGCGCATAGTGAGGCGTCTGTTGGAAATTCGGCGAGGGCGCCGGTCGACTGATGGAGGAAGAGGTAGCGAGGCAAGTCAGCGACAGGTAGACGAGCCGCGGGAGGGAAGGCCCCGGAGGGCGGCAAGTGACAGGCCGGGCGGCATGCACGCCAGCCCTGCTTTCCTGAAACCCTCTCGGGTGGCGACAGCTGACCGAGTCTGTCGATGAGGCCACTGCTACGGCCCGAGCGAGATTTGCCCTCCGGAGCGAGGCAGATGTGAGAGTCAAGGGAGTTTAGACTCACACAGCCGCCGCCGTCTGCGCCGACTTCTGGGCGCTGCCGCTGATGAGGCGCGATTGGGCGTTGAGCCGCATCTTTGCCTCAGGCGACATGGCGTACGTCGAGCCCTTAGACGGAGGGATGTTGCCAATCGAAGCCGAGTTGGCCCGCCGCGACTGGAAGGCCGGGAGGGCGGCGCAAGGAAGGGTGGAGGACGACGAGGAGGAAGGGGCGCGCCGGGCGAGCTGCCGGCAAGAGGAGCGAAGCATGGTGGGCGAGGCGAAGGACGGGCCGATGCGGCGCTGGAGCGGTGCAGGCAGCGAGAGGGGAGACAGGGAAGGTCTCGAAGGGGGCGACGAGGCGGAGGGCCAGGCAACAAGGTGGGCTGGCGAGTGTAGGGTGTGGTAGGTCAAGGAGTGGGCAGGAGGCGGGAGGGCGAGCGGGTGTGGGCTGAAAGCGCGGGCGTGTCGGCCCTGCGCCTTGACTCGATTTTTCCCCCCTTCGGCCGATGAGTGGAGGGCCCAGGCGCTAGATTCACGCGCCAACTCGCCCACTGCAAAGACAGGCCGCGGGCCGACGGATGACCGCGACTCTCGATATCTCGTCAGGCTGCGGCAGACAACCCTTCTCGTGCGTGCGAGTCATGATCGGCACCAGTGCAACAGCCTCCCTCCACCCGCGAATCCCCTCTTAGCCCGAGAAGGCGTAACCGCCCTGGCGGGCCGTCACGCCAACGCTAAGCGTCGCAATCTCCTTGCCCTCGGCCGTCGCGAGGCCCGATGTGATCTTGTCGCCGGGCTGAATCGGTCCGACGCCAGACGGCGTACCTAAGGGAGACGGCAAGAATCGCGCGTGCAAGATGTGTCAGAGCTGCAGCTTTGGAACGAGAGCGATGAGAAGAAAGGCATCGGCCGAGACGGACCGGTGAGGACGACGTCTCCCTCCTGCGACCGACAGAAGATGGCAAGGCAAGAGGTCAATGCCTCACTCTCGAGAAGTGAACAAGAGCAGAACATCGGGTCGCACCTCAAGTGTCATGATGCTGCTGACGTGCGAGATGAGCCGCGGGATCTGGAACAGCATGTCGGAAGTGAGGCCGTCTTGCTTGACCTGCTCGTTGATCTGTCCCGCGCGCGCACACAGGGCCGTCGTCAATCGTCGCAACACACGTGCCCGTCGAGCAAATGCCCTGCGCACCTTGAGCCAGAGCTTGAGATTGTGCGGATCGGTGATCTCGCTCTTGGGGATGAAGCCCGAGATCGGGTTGAACGTGTCGAAGCCTGTCGCGCACGAAGGGGTGCGGTGCCTGTCAGCCGTTCGTCCCCAGGACGGCCGCTTTGGCCAGACGGCTCAACGTACCCTTGGCAGTGCTCCATGGAAGACCTTTGGCCTTGACGGCGTCCTGGACATTGCGACCGGTCATGTCGATGGCGAGGGCTGCAACAAAGGACGGCGGGACGACTTCAGCGAGCGGCGCCAGAACGCGTGCGGTAAGCTCGAGCAGGCCGAGAAGAGGAAGAGCTCACCGTAGCCCGCGACATGGTCCATCGCCTTGGCCTCAGAGACATCGCGCCCGTTCTTGCCGATCACGACACCGAGCTCGACTGGGCAGGTGTCCGCAATATGATCAGCTCTTCAATCCGCAACGCGCGAGACGAGCGAGGGCAAGGGGGACTGACTCTCGTGGTGGACCTCGACGCCCTTCGGGATCTCGACAAGGCCGCCATCCTGAACGTACGACGTTGTCGGCTTGAGGAAGAAGAAGGGCTCCTTGGGGACGGCGTTCTTGAGCTCGAGCGCATGCGCCTTGTAATTTCTGGCGAGGACGGACCCCGGAGCGTGCGCAGAGGCGAGGTGAGCGACAGGCCGGAGAAGAGCGAGAGGGCGGGCGGCGAGCTGCTCAACAGCGGTCGACGCACCGGCCAATGGCCACGATCTTCTTGCCGCTACGGAGAAAGTTGGACATGTCGAGACTAAAGAGAAGACAAAAGCGACCTGGGCTCGGGAGGAGCGAGTAAGATGGATAGGTGTCGAGGAGGACAGGAGCAGCGAACGGCGAGCCGCGCGAGGTCGCGCCTCTCTTTCGCGCGCGCGCGCGGCCGACAAGCCGAACCGGACCAGCGCGGCCGAACAGCCTGGGAAGTGACGCATCACTCAGTCTCTCGTCGCCTATTGCAGAGCGACAGAAGATCTCAGTGTGAAGGGCGCCATCAATAGCACTTGACTCGCGCAGTCTCTTCAAAAGAGCGCGACGCCCTCGGCGCCGCCCTTTGCGACGACCTGGCCCTCGAACGAGAACAGGTCGCCGGCGACGGCAACCCAGTCGCGCTCGGCAAAGTCCTGAGAGACCTCGAGCCCGAGCAGCTTCTCGAGGTTGCGCGAGACGAGCGCAAACGCGGCCTTCTCGTCGAGCACGCCAGAGTTGACAAGCTGCCACGCGCACTCGAAGCGCGTGTTCCGCGCCGCCCAGGCCTCCTCGATGCCGAGACCGACCGTCTGCGCAATGGGAGGTGATGAAAGACAAGTCAGTATCGACCTCGCTTGAGGCCAGAGATACCGAATAAAATGAACTCACGACCGCGGCGCGAACGAGGGTGTCGACCGCCGACTCGGAGGTCAAGGGCAGCCCGGCCTGGATGCGACGCGAATCCCAGGAGGTTGGGTAGGGCCGGCCGGCGATGATGACGCCAATGTCGGCGGACGCAATCTCGTGGGCAATCTGTGCAACAAAGGAAAGGGGGGGGGTCAGTGCAGGCTTATTGGCAGACGACAAAGAGGCTCAGGAGGCACGCACCAAGTACGCCTCACTGGCGCCGTTGAAGACAAAGCGTGGGCTGGTACCGCAGACGTGCTCGACCTCCTTCTTGAGCGTGATCAACCGGGCCATGATGTCGAGCTTGTCGACAGCGATGACGAGGGGGATCTCGCCGTTGGCAGCTTTCTTCCAGTAGCCCTCGGGGTCGGGCGCCTTGCCGAGCAGCAGCTTGCGCAGGTTGCCGATCTGCACGCTGATAGGCGCCGAGTCGTCGTGGCCAGCGGCGACGTGCAAGGCCGTGACCTCCTGGAGGATGGCATGGGGCGAAAGCGGGTGGGCCGCCCCGGTGCTGAAGGCGAAGGAGAGGCCGGCTACCTGCTGCGACGAGACGGGCGCAGTGATGCCGATGGAGACTCCGGCGCGAGCGGCGATGCTGCATGGATGAAGCGCTGGTCAGCTCAGATCACGTCGAGGGAGCTCCCTACACTGGAGGATGAAAGGGGAAGAGTCAACTCACAGAGCGTCCTTGGTAGCAAAGGAGGCACCGTCGGCGGCCCGGATGAGGTCCTCGGAGGCCTTCACGCGGCCGTCCATGGTCGACTGGTGTTGTAGACGGCGCGCAAAGAAGGGTCAATTGAAGGCCTAATCCGAGCGGACGCCCAGGCATCATCGAGGGACGCACCTTCTCGGCGATGATCTCGCCGAGGCCGAGCGGCGCGCCGAAGGTGACCAAGCCAGGAACGATGGACCCGTTCTTGAGATCGATGAGCTCGAGCTCGGCGAGCGATTGCTGCGCGCAGGCCGTGCCGACACATGCGATCTTGCCGTCACGGATGATGACGACCTTGGGCCCTTGCTCAGTCTCGGAGAGGTCGATCAGGCTGCCGTCATCCCCGCTTCGGACCCAAACGTTCTTGGCGTTGATGAAGGCGACGTCGGCGTTGACGGATGAGCGGCGGCCTTTTAGGAGCGACGCGTAGTCTGGGTCGCCGCGGGCCTGCTTGTGCATCTCTGCCTCCGTACCCCAGTCGGGGACCTTGGGCGGCGACTGGAGCGAGACCTTGGAGCGAGGGGCAAAATGGGGCGAGCCGAGCTGGGCGATGCCATCGATGTACGTCTGGAGAGGTGTCGAGCCGAGATTGAGGGGGTGTGAGTCCCAGATGACGAGGTCGGCATCGCTGCCGGCCCGGAGGCTGCCGAGTCGGTGATCAACACCCATCAGACGGGCCGGGGTGGTCGTGACGGCGCTCAGAGCTATGGCGGCATGCAGGCCGTAAAAGTGAGCCTGCTGGGCTTCATAGAGGAGGTAGCGCGAGTCCAAGACCTGTGTGCGAAGCCCCAGAAAGACGATGCGCAGATCTGGTCAGCTCGCTTTGCGCTAAGGCAGAGGCATGAGCGAAACCAAGAGCGGACGTACGGGGTGGTCAGACTTCATGACCACGTTGATGCCGGCGTCGGCCAACAGCTTGGGCGCAAATTCAGAGCCCCGGAACGCCTCGCGTTTGTAGCGGGCGTTGGTGGCAAAGATGGCGGCGGCCGGCGCGCCCCCGTGGGCTTTCTTGAGCAGGTCCGGGACGAGATAGGCCTCGTGCGCGTGGTGCACCGCCGCGAGCGGGAACTTGAACTCGTTCGACAGCCGGACGAGCATGTCGAGGTCCACCGTCTCGTACACGTGAGTATTGACCTTGACGTTGCCGCGCAGGACGTCGACGAGAATCTCCGACTCGAGCGAGTCCGGGAAGGCCTCGGCATTGGTCTTACCGGCGGCGCACCAGGCATCCTGCTTGTCGCGAAGCTCGGCAGCCGTCAGATACGCCCGCCGGAAGTTGTAGGCCTGGTCGAAGCGGTTGTCGTTGTAGACGCCGTGGATGTTTTCGCCGATGGCCTGCTTCATGTGGCGCCAGTGGCCGGTCCTCTTGATGCCCCCATTCTTGTCCATGACGAATGGCGGGTCAACCTGCATTGAGCTCGGGGTGTTCTCTGCCGTCTGTCGAGGCTTGATCATGAACGCTTGGCCACCGAGGTTGTTCGCGGACCCTGGCAGGACGAGCGCCGTCGTCACTCCTCCAGCGATGGAAAGGTTAAAGGCGACGTCATGAGTGTTCAGGCCGTCGATGGAGCGCAGATAGGGGAGAACAGGGTTCTTGACCGAGTCTGGCGTTGCGCGCGCGCACGTCGAGTTATCGAGTCAGCGTGTCGCTTCGTGGGAGGCGCCGGGAGGGCGTCCGAGCGTAAATGGCGAACTAGAAGAAAGACTCACTGGTGTCGTCCGACCCTCTCAGCTCTGGCGAAGAGTCGACGCCGAGATGGGAGTGAAGGTCGACAATGCCTGCGGAGGCCATGGGGCAAGGGTGGCTCAGCGTCGTCAAAGGCGTCGGTCGTGCAAGAGCGCGCTGGCCATCGACGTACCGGGCGTCACCCAGGCGCCGTGCAGGTCAAACTCTTCGACTTCATGCCTTTCCCGCTTGCCGAGGGTTGATAGGACGTCAGCGTGCTGTCCGACGGCGTGGATCAGCCCGTGCTTGAGCAGGATCGACCCTGGCAGGTGGAGGATACGTGATCAGCTAAATCCCGCCTCGTGAAAGACGCAGCGACTCGAGGACGGACCTTCGTGGATGACCTCGTTTCCGTAGTCGAGGCCGGTCCAAAGGGTCCCGTTCCTGAGCAGCACGCTAGGCGTGCCGGCCACGAAACGGTCGTTCTCCGTGCGCGCCTCTAAGGCCAGACGCGCCCGGGCAGCGGCCGGCGCGTCCAGCTGGGCGCACCTCGAGAGGCCCCTTTGTCGTCAAAGGCAATCGGTCCGATGACACGTCAGCTCTTGACCACGCATTCAAGGATACACTCTGTGCTAATTGGAGCTATTTACTCGAGGATGAAGGCCGGCGGCGCCTTGGGGAAGAAGATGCCGGCGAGCGATTCCAGCAGGTAAGGCAGCACGAGCAGCAACGGCAGCAGGTGGAACCAGCGGACGCGGTCCTGGAAGGGAGGTCTGTAGACCGAGGGCAGGCTTTCTTGATAGCCCATTCCTGAGCGACGGGCAGGATAAGATGTCGAGAGGTGGTGGTTCAGAGGAGGAGGTCGTGTGGAAGCTGTCTGCGTGATGTCGATCAGCCCATCTCCTCGCCGTCCTACGAGCGTCCCAGCATGGCGCAGATTCGGAGGCTTTTTTCGGAGGAGAGCGACGAGCCTTGAACGAGCTGCCCTGCTCGTGCCCGCCATGGCGACCCCAGCTTCCCTTCCCCCTCCCGCCTCCCACGCCGGTCAGCTTGCGGCCTCTGCTCACCACGCTCTGGCATCGGGCGCAGATTGCTCACCCAAGCCGGCGCGGGCCGAGAGCGTGGCTGCAGGGTCCGAGCGAGCGGGCTGGCACGCTCGCGCCCTCGACCTTGACCTGCCTCCTCCCCCTTTCATCTCCCCTTTGAGGCCCAACCCTTCACCCTGTCACTCGGCTGACCCTCTCTTGCTCACCCTCTTCGCCACCGACAGCGTCGAAGCTCACTCCTTTCTCTCATTTGATTGCCCCAAGCCTGTGTGTGCCTCGCCTCGACTAGGCATAAGTCGCCTGCTCGACGGGCTGTCCTCTCTTCGACCCTCACCAACCCCCTTCTCCCTCCCTCACCTCTTCGACAGCCATGTCCATGCTCTTGCTCCCTCTGCCTCGCGCATTCAAGACGGAGCACCCTTACGTGCCCGAGGTGGCGTCGGCCGCAGACATCCGGCTCGCCTCCGTCGCCTTTGGGTTCACGATCGGCTGGGGTGCGTTCGCCCTTGGCGCCTTCTTTTGGAGCAATGACCGTCGTGCTGACTTGTAAATGCCTCGCCAACCAGGCTTCTTCACGACGTGGCACGCGTTCAAGCAGAGTCGCCGCTTGGTGCGCAACGAGATCTCTATTGCTGCCTCTCCGCTTTGCGCTGACCCCCCTTTCCGTCTCTCCGATCTGCGGCTATCTGGACTAGACGGTCTACGTCGTCCTCTGCTGGGTGGAGATCATTGTCTCGGCCATCTTCGCGGTCATCTGTTATCTATACCTCATCGAGGTGATCCCACACTCCTTCGCATTCTACTTCATCATCCTCACGTACGTCCTCATTCTCTCCCTCCTTCCCCTTCCTAATCAAGCCTTCGGCTGACATTGCCCTCAACGCCCCCCTCCCCCTCCAGATGCTGGGCCCTTCAGGTCCAGGTTCTGTTGCAGGTTATCGTATCGAGAATTTGCATCTTGGTCGCCTCACCGGTCAGCCGTTGGAAACTCAAGTTCGGGGTGGCTGGCTTCATTCTCCTCATCAACATCGTGCGGCCTTTCTTTCTGTCCGCCGTCCCCTCAGGTAGGCTTCCGTAGCCCATAAAACTGACGTGCGCCTTCTGTGTCCTCTAGACCGTCTACTGGTGCGCTTGCCCACATCTTGCCTCTTGATTGGCCTCTTTCGCGGGGGCTGATCGCTTTGTCCGCCGGCAGCATCTGGATCCCCGCCCGCCTTCAGATCAACGACAGAGTCGTACACATCAATTTGGTCTGGGACCGATGCGAGAAGATCATCTACCTGATCGTCGATGCCGGTACGTCGTCTTTCGCTTCACCGGAAAGGGGCTCTTCGCGCCGGGGCAAGAGGTGGAGTTTGCTTCCGGCGCGCGCGCGCGACCAACAATCTCGAGTACACCGCATCGACCATTCGGCCCAGGGCCTGTACCGCACGACGCGGTGAGGATCGAAGCTTCATCAAAGCCCGCTGACGCTTATAGCATCCTCCCCTTGCAGCCCTCAACTACCTCTTCATCCGCATGGTCTCGACTCGCCTGGTCGACCTCGGCCTCAAGAAGTACGACGCCCTGTTGCTCTTCAACAAGCGGATTATCCTAGTCTCCCTCACCATGGACGTCTTGATCATCTCGCTCATGTCCTTGCCCAGTGCGTCGTCCGCTGTGCGTTCTTTGAGTGGTGCGCACCCATTGACTCGAGCGCTGCCTTCACTCCCTCAAAGACACGTGAGTCCCCCGCCCATCCGCACCTCCTCCTGAATCCAGCTGACCAGCAGGAGAATCTCAGATTCGTATACATGCAGTGGCATCCTCTTGTACGTCCCTTGCCCTCCTAGGCGGCTGAGGGGGTAATCCTTTGACCAGCTCCGACCCATGCTGACGTGTCTCTCGTTGATACAGGCGTACCTCGTCAAACTCGAAATCGAAATGGTCGGTTCTGGGCCTCCTACCGCCTTCGTATGCTCTAACTCCTCTTCGGAAAGTCCCTGACCTGCTCACTCTTCTCCTCACCGTCTTCAGGCGATGTCCTCGATCATGCTAAAAGTCGCCGCCGCCTCAACCGGCATTGAAGATGCCGAGCACGAGGAGCCGCAGGCCGCCGTCGAGTCCAAGTACGAGCGACGGACCGGGCCTGTCCGGGTCAAGATCGTCCACACGGTCGAGGAAGAAATCGACCCCAACTACCCGGCGACGCTGCGCGAAGGACGTGGCGCCAACCGGTACGAGGAGGACGACGATGATGACGAGAAGGACCCAGACGTACGTGGCTGCTTTTTCAAACGTCGCGTGCGCCGTCCTGACTCTGCTCGCCTTGCCCTTAACCTCCTTCCTTGCCTTCTCCCTCAGTTCGCCGATCAGGAGGCGTATCCTAGCGCCCTGGCCAAGTATGAGACCTTCTTTCCGCAGGCGCGGGAGGAGGGCGACCAGCTGTCGGCGTCGGCGCCGAGATCGACCGCAAACCGACCGCCGCCCATCACGGACCCGTTCGTCAGCACCGACACGCTCGAGATGCATCAGCGCGCAACGTCGCTCAACTCGAACAAGAAGAACATCTATCCGGATTCGGACGACGACTGAGCGCCGTCGCTCTTCTGCCTCGTGACTTTTGACTTACCGAACACATTTTTTTTTTTCGCGCCCGGCTAGCGCACACTCTCCTCGACATTGTCACTCCTTCATAGTCGTTCTCGTCTCGCTCCCCGCTCTGAGCACTTATCATTCATTCTCCTCTGCCGCGCTTCGCTCTCGGTCTCCGCCTATGGCAATACTCTCATATGTCTTACTCGTCGGCACGTTTCGATCGATGCAAGAGAGTGAGAAAGCATGAAGATAACCTTCTCCGGTCATCGAGCGGGCACAAGAGCTACAGTCGTCGTCAAAAAAAGAGAGCCCGTCCACCGCCGCGCAAGCCTGCGCTCACCGACACCTCTGCACGTCTGCCGCCGTCCTCGCGCGCGGAAGACGCCATGGCCATCGACCCTCCCTCGTCGCGCGCATGTCCAGAGAAAAGCCGTTACTGGTGCTCGAGAATGTTGTCCTCGCTCTCCTGCAGCTTCTTGGGAAAAGGGGTCTGCGGCCGGTCGAGGAAGGTGGGGAGCAAAGATCAGCGCTGCTCCGGAATCTTGAAAGTCGTCGCGACACAGCCAACTCAGACGGGTCGCACCTTCTTGTACTTCGTCTTGGCGGTCGCAGCGTCGTCCGAGAACCAGTAGAGCTGGCCGGGGTGGGCGGGCCGAACGCGGCTCGACGGCAAGCCGCGCTCGGGCTCGTCGAGCACCTGAGCGAGCACGTCCTGCTTTCCGGCGCCAGCGGCGACAAAGGCGACGCGATAGGCGTGGTTGATGACGGGATAGGTAAAGGTGATGCGCTTGGCCGGAGGCTTGGGCGAGTCCTCGATGAAGGCGACCCAGCGGTCCTCCTCCGACAGGAGCGAGTGGCCAGGGAAGAGCGAGCAGGTGTGGCCGTCGGGGCCCATGCCGAGCAGGATCAGGTCAAAGACCGGGTACCGCGCCGCGTCGCGCTGCGCAAACGTCGCGATGAGCTGGCGCTCGTACTCGTCGGCGAGCTCTTCCGGGTCGTTGAGGAGCGACGTGTCGATCGTGTGCACCTGCGACGGCGCAATGTTGGCCTGGTCGAGGAAGAGCTTCTTGACCGACGCGTAGTTTGAGTCCTCGTGGTCGAGCTCGACAAGGCGCTCGTCGCAGAAGAAGATCTCCCTGATGGCGCGCGTCGGATAAGACAAGCGGGCGACGGACCCAAGGCGAAGGATGGAGAAAAGAAGGGATGGGCGGAAAGCGGCAAAGGGTGGTCAGCCTGACTAGCCTCTAGGTCCGGGGCCGGCCGGCCGGCCGCGGAAAAGCCTCTCCTCCTTGCTGCCGCCCGAAACCCGCAACCCGAGCTGCCCAAGCTCCCCGGAGCGGTCGGTGGAACTCGAGAGGGCAGGACGATAGAAGAAGAAGAGTGAGGGACGTACCACTTGTCGAACAGGACGCCCTCCTTGCCAATCAGGCCCTTGAGGTTGGCCGGGAGCGAGCCGCCCGAGATGGCGAGCGTGAAGGCGCCGCGCTTCTTGATGGCGTCGTTCTGGGCCTTGAGCACAAACTCGGCAACCGACTCGACAAGCTCGGACGAGTCGGGGAACGAGTAAAGAATGGGCGCGTTCGGGGCGTGGTGGGACATGGTTGCAAGGTAGAGAGGGAGGGAGTGACGACGGTCTGGGCCGGGGGAGGGAAAGAGCGCAGGAAGAAGAGCTGGAGGGTAGCAGCGATGCTGGCTCGGGCGAGGTGGGTGGGTGCTTGTGGGGCGAGCGGATCCGGCGAGAGAGGTCGGATAGGGTCGTTGTGCAGGGTCCAGAGGTTGGTTGGATAAGGGGTGGTGCGAGGGCAAGGCGAAGCGACAGGGCCGCGACAAGGGCAGCGATGAGGACGACGGGACGTAACCCGCGCACGTCGGGCGCTCGTAACTCGCCCACGACCGATGACGTCCTCAACTGGCCCCCGCGGAACGGCGAGCCGGATCGCGACCCACCACCAACTCGCACAGGGTCACCAGTGTCGCCGCCGTGTGCAGGCGCCAACAGCTGACGGCGGGCACCTCGGCCACGATGGGACAGCGCTGCAACGTGCACAACGCCTGCGCGCGTGAATGATACGAGGCTGGGGTCATGCGATTTTGAAGGGAAGGTCGGACGCCCGCCCCTGACTACTCGACCAGCGAGCAGCGTAGACGGCATACGGCAGAGGTGAGAGCGTAAAGGTGTGTGTCGCGAGTGAGAAGCAGCGGTGTCGTGGGGGAGTTTAGAACAGAGGGCGATTAGTTGGTCATGCGGTGGGTGGAGTCCGAAGAGGGGAACCTATTGTCGAGACTGAACAGTTGACGTTCAGCGGTGTCGGGAAGGGCGCTTGACAGGCAGTCGTCGACGCCTCTGTCCGTTGCCGTTGCCGCCGCCTCCTGCCCCTCCTCCTCCTCCTGCCCCTCCTCCTCCTCCTCCTCCCCCTCCTCCCTGCTGGCCGCCTCCCCCGCCACCTCCGCCAGCCGCGGCCGTGAAGTACACGCAGTCTACGAAGGATAGATCAGGGTGGTGTCAGCAAGATTGGCAACGACGCGCGAGGAGGGGAGAAGGAGGGTGAGACCCACCGTCGAGTGAGGCGTGCTGGGCGACAGCGACAAGGGCCGGTTGGTGGTTCTGCATACAATGCGTCGGGAGAGGGGTCGGTTGCTGAGGTCAGCGCGCGCCAAGGTGCCAACAGGAGCGACGTCGCGCCACGGGCGGCACATAGAGGGAACGGACAGCGGCCGTGTTGATCGAGCACATCTTGTACGTCCCGGCAGCGAGACCGCCCGTGACTGGAGAGAAAGCAGACATCAGCGTCAGACAGCTGGTCGGCGCTGCGAGATGGGGAAGGGGACGGACCTTCAGCGCTGAGCTCGCCGCCCTCTATATGGAAAAGACCGCAGGCGATGGGTCAGTCGAGGCTGCCCGCCTTCAATACAGACACATGAGCGCGGGGGAAACTCACGGGCGGCATCGTTCAAGCCTTTGAAGAAGGCAAAGTTGCGCGGGTCGCTCGGTGTCGTCGAGCCGAGGCCATCGATGGCCTCGATGACGGCGTGCGAGTGGCCGATCAGCGTACCTGAGCCGTCGGTCTGCGCCGGCGCAGCAAAATAATTCTTTTGCGGGTTCACAAAGTTGCCGGTGGCGACTGCGAGTGAGGCAGACGAGAAAGGAGAGATTCAGCCAAACGTGCTGCGCAAGGGTGGAGTCGGCGAGGGAGACACACGGTTGCGGATGGCCATTGTGAGCGTAAAGGTCTCGTCCGCGGCGATCGTGTCGCCGTTCGCCGGGAAGGTGAACTTGCAGGACGGCATCTTGGCTTGCGATACAATGACGCCCCTGGAAGAGATAGACGGCTCACGAGCGGAAACTCGTCAACGAGTGAGAACTAGAGAGACAGACAGGCAGAAAGAATCGGGGCGCACATGATGGTCGGGTTGCACGAGCCGTCGATGATCTGCTGACCGTCCGTCAAGGGGAGCTGGATCGTGTCGCAGAAGTTGCTGCGGTCGAACGAGATCAGGGAAAGGGAAGGGGAAGGCACGTCAACGCGTGCCTCGGCAGAAGGGCAGGACAAGAATGCCGGACATGAAGTTGTTGGTCGACGTCAAGCTCGGAACTTGTCCGGCGCCGGCGCCGCCGTCCTGGGCGAGGTTGGGCTGGACCTGGTTGTCGAGGAGGGCTGTTGAAATCAGGTTTGCCGGAGTCAGCGTGAGCGGTGGCCATCGAAAGAAGGCCTCCTCGACGTACTCAGAGAAGTCTGAGGGTCGCCATTGCCGTTGCCGCCGCCTTCTCCCTGGCCGCCCTGACCACTCTGTTCGTCAGCAGCCGCATTGTCTCCCGCTCCGTCCGCAGCGGTCCCAGTCGCAGCAGCATCCGCCGCCGCTCCAGTAACGGCCGCATCGGCAGCGGCGGCAGTAGTCGCAGCAGCGCCAGGGGCGGCGGCGGTCAAAGCAGCGTCAGCGGCGGCCGTTGCAGCTGTCAAGGAAGGCGGTGAGAGAGTTAGCGACAGCAGCCTCGGGCACAAGCTGGCCGACAAGATCGGTGACGGACCAGCTTCGGCTCCAGATCGTCATGTCAGGCAGCAGAAGGGTTAGCGGTGGTCAGGCCGCGAAAAGAGAAAACAAAGACGTACCAGCAGCAGTCGTAGGAGCACTTGGGTCGGCGACTGTCGAAAGCAAGCGCAGGAGGGGAGAGACCGTTGTCAGCATGAGTAAGAAGATGAGTGCGGCAGGATGGAGGCGCACCTGCCCCTCCTCCCTCTCCGCCGCCGCCGCCGCCTAAGACAACAGATAGCGGGTCAGCCGACTTAATCTCGCAGGTCAACTCTGCCTGCCTACCTAGCCGAAGGCGTACCCTGTCGTGCGCCCCCGCGGCCGCCGCCGCCTCGGAACCGGCCACGGCCGCCGCGAGATTGCCTGGCGACGAGGTCGGCAGGTCCGACGAGGCCGGGGTCGACGGCAGAGACGAGGGTCGTGGTCCCGAAGACGGTCAAGAGAGCCAGCGCATGGAGCTTCATTGCGGCGATTTGGTCCTGCTGGAGCGACGGAGGGATAGGGGAAGAGGTCGAGCGTGCGAAGGATAACAGAGATGGACACAGAATGCGGGCGGAAGGAAAGAGAGGGTGAGGCGTGCACCTGGCACCTGCGGCGTGGGAGAGAGGAGGGAGATGGAGTCAGCGAGGTTGAGCCTCTACTCGACGAGGATATGATGAAATGATGACAGATAGCCTGTGGTACTCACGAGGACGATGAAGGTCGACGAAAGGCGAGCGCGGAAGCCAGTTCCCGCCGCAGGAGAAGGAGAGCCGCGACTGAACGTAGGGAAAAGGAGAGGGGAGGGTGATGGGTGGTGGATGACGGAGAGAACGACGGCACCAGCGAGCTCGTTCCCTAGGTGGCTGGGGGATCGAGTCAGAGCCAAGGTTCGTCTGGGTGCGCCCTGGGCGGTCCGAGCGTCGCGAGCGCGGGCAGGCACGAAACCTGAAACACAAAAAAGGGGCACCGGGCGCCCTGGCGGCCGACAATCTCTGCTTTCGCTTTCTGGCGTACCTTGGCCTCTGACGGCCCACCATGGCCGCCTTGGCGTCGAGAAGAGATGGAGGAGATCTTCCGTCGGTCAGGCTTGGACCCGCGTTCGTCGCTCCTTCTTGAGCTCGACGGCGGCCTGGAGCGAACGGACAAGCGTCCGCGCGCACGTGACACACACCGGACAACCAGCGGACGACGCACCGGGCAAGGACACGAAGGAGCTGATGAGCGCGATGATTGTCAACGACAGACAATTCAGGCGCTGTGGTGGCTGCGCGACGTATTTCTCCCTGGAGGGTGGCAGGCGCGCGAGGTCTCTCGCTCAGGGCGAAGGAACGCGGGGATGTCACCGAAGGACATGTAGAGACAAAGGTACACTGTTGGAGACGCATGGTCAGACAGATGGTCAGATCATGTGGGAGAAACGTGGTCAATCAAAGGAAGAGCAACGAGCGATACGCACAAGGAAGCCGAGAAAGAGGTCGTCAAGCAGGGCTGGGCGAGACGGAAGCGGGTCAGTGCCAGTCCCAAGGCGCCCAATAGTAGAGAGAGTGAGTAATGGCTGGCTCACGAGTAATGAGCAATTCGAGCTCCTCAGTTGGAGGGCGGCACGATCTTGAGTACGCGGTCTGCTCGCGAGACAAGTCGAGGTCAGCATCACGCTCTGCCGACCACCTGAAGGACAACACACTCGAGCCATGCAGCAAGCCTCGAATACGTACCTCCGACCTTGCACGCATACAAAAATCCAGTGACGACCTCGCCCTCGCGAGGGCCATTGCCCTGCGTTTTGTGCCAGTGCTCCTTGGCGTGCTTAGACAGCACCTCGTGTGCGGCCTGGACGTCGGCGAGGATGGCGACTCGCTTTTGAGGCGGGTATTCTTCCCCCGGTTGAGGTACGGGAGCGGTGTTTGGGTCCTTGTACAGGGTTTCGGCTGTCGATCGAAGGGCGAGGAGGAACGAGGTGTCAGCCGCTGAGGTTGCCGGCGAGGGCGGGCCAGGTCGGCGAACCGCCCGAGGAGCAGACTCACGCAGCGGGGCCGGGTCATCTGAGTATGGCGAAGGCTCTAACCGAGGCATCAGACCATTGGCGAGAATGTATGCCCTGAGTGACGAGGACGGGAAGGCGCTGAAGTCGAGCTGTGGTCGGGCGAGGGGCGGCCGCACATGGGGCAGGGCAAGCTGGGTCAGCTCGGAACGACGCGATCACTGCTCAGCCCGGCCAATTGACCCACCTTGGTGATCCGCTCCTCCTCAGGCGTAGGCACCACCTGCTTTGATCCGCTGGCAACAGCCGAGACGGTCGCAGGCCCGCCTCGCGAGGCGCCGCCTGCCGCTCCTGCCGAGGCGGCGACCTTGGCCGCCTTGCCGCCTCGGGATCGCTCGTCGCCGCTGCTGCCACCCTCTTCGACGGCTGCCGCACGCTTGCGCTTGTTTCGAGCGGCCTGCGACTGAGTGGAAGCCTGGCCGGCCTGAGGTCGAGCACGTTTGGGATCGTCGCTGCAAAGGGCGAGACAGAGGCAGAACAAGGGGTGGGGCAGAGGGAAGAAAGGAGAGGCGGGAGAGACTTGTCAGCCCCCGAGCCACCATCAAGGACGTTAGCAGCGCGAGATAGCAAGGAGACTCACTTCGGTGCCATGACGAGCTGACGGCTGTCTTGCGGTCTTCCAACCAGGGCGAGGATGTGAGGGGCGAGTTGGATAAGAGGAGCGAGGTGGTGGTATCCGGCCTGGTTTGGGTCGGCAGGGCGCGCAGCCAGCCGCCCCCGCGCGGGCGGGCGGAAAAGAACTGATTGATGGGCGGGCGGGCGGCACGCGGGCGAACGTCGCGCGCATGCACAGATTCCGGACCCGCGCAGGGAGCTCGACACGGACGGTGCTCTCGCACGAACTCAAGAGTCGCAGCGGCCCTTGCGATCGGACGACTCGTCGAGTACGTTGCTTGTAGTACATCGTCATAGTCGTTAAGCTGAATCTAGGACAAAACAGAACCGCTGCGTGCGCACGCAAGGAAGATCGGCCGCCCGTCCCCCCGCCCCATCGACGACGGCACCGACGACGTCTCTGTGGCTGCACACATCTCTACCGACAAGAGCCTCTTCTCATGCGAGACTATCGTCTAGTCGTAGTTGATGCCGAACCATCGTCGCTTGAGCTCGCGCGCGGCCCGGTTGGTCTCGGCTGCGGCGCCGCCGTCGGCGAGGACCGACTTGTTCTCGACCGCCCGTCGGCCGAGGTACGGCATGACCTGCTCGAGCGCACCAAACGGCATGTACTTGAAGGCCATTGGCGATCCGGTGTTGGGAGCAAAGGCGGCGGTGATGGAGGAGGTCAGGTCGTCGCACATGCCGAACAGCTGGCCGATGGCGACGCGCTTGCGGGCCTCATCCTCGACGATGAGCTTGCCCGCATTGACGGCGTCCTCGGCGCCAACCTCGGTCGCGAGCCCGCGCTGCTTGAGACCGGCAATGACACGGCTGGCGCTCTCGGCATTGTGCGTACCGAACATGGCGGCGACGGTCGGCGCGCCGCCCTGACCCTTAGTCTTGACGTCCTCGGCGATCAAGTCCATGATCCACTCGACTGAGTCGTTGAAGCACTTGTCGGTGTCGGGCTTCGTCGACCAGACGGGCTCGGGTCCGGGCAGGCCGAGCGAGAACCAGCGCGACGTCTCCTGGCCGTGATAGGCGCCGCGGACGAGCTTGAAGCCAATGGCGTAGTTATTGGCCTTGGCGTGGGCCAGCGCGTACTTCATGTGGGGAATGTTTCTGAGAAAAAGGGGGAGGGGGAAGGGTCATCAGTGTCGGAGCCTCTTCAGAAGCAGGCAGCTTGACGAGAGACTCACCGTCGAAGGTAGGACTGGTACGTTCCGTAGACGAGGGGCTGGGTGGCGGGGAAGTCGTTGTCAAGGGTCGGGACGGCAGCAGAGCCCTTGGGCAGCTGGTTGAACTCCTGCGAGAGGATGGCGGTGAATGAGTCGATGGCGGGCTGATAGAAAGAGCGGGAGACGTTTTTTTCAGTCAATACCGCCCCCATGGCCGGAAGAGCACGTAACAGAAGCTTCGACCGCACCTGGAACCAAGAGTGCTCAGAGTCGATCAGGATGCGGACTCCGTTAGCGGCGGCAGACTTGAGGATGCGGCGCATGTCCTGGTACAGCGTCTCGAGCTCCTTAAAGTCCTCCGGTCGGACACCGTCGGGGATGTTAGGGAGGACGACCTGCGATGGCGTCTTGGCGGCAGAGATGAGGGAGAGCTCGTAGTCGGCAGGGGTCTGACGAAGGTTTGGGAGGGGGGGTGGCGGGTCAGCGCGCGGATAAGTCGCTGCGACTGCGCAGCACGGCGGACGAGGCAGACGCACTCCGGGGTAGTACGTGGGCGTGGACTCGTGGGGCTTAGCCTGGCGCATCGCAAGGACAGTAGAGGCAGCGCGCTGAAGGGCTCCAGGCTCGGCCATGAGACCCGTCTGGAAGGAAGGGCGGCGCGGGTGAAAGGTGGAGGGAGGGTCAGCTGCTGCTGCGCCCGGCGCGTAATCTGGAGGCAGGTCGGGCTCACCAGCTTGAGAGCGAGCCAGGTGCTGCCGACCTCCTTGCCTCCCGAGGCCTGGACGATTCGCTTGTTCTCGACGCCCGAGACCTCAATGGCGTCAATGGTCTCGAGCACGCGGGCCTCAGCGCCGCGCCGGTTGGCGGTCATGCCGTCGGCGCCAACAGCCGCCACGCTGCCTCCCGCGGACTCGGACTCCTCGTGCGAGACCTCGACCGAGTAGTTGAGGATTGTGCCCATATCGCGCCGCCGGAGCTCCTTGATGACGGGCATGCAGTCGGAAGCGGTGTCGCCGCCGACAAACTGGCCGAAGAAGGTGTAGCGGACGACGAACCTGCACGCGTGGTTGCAGGGAGAGCAGGTCAGCCGCCGGCGCTCCTTCCCGCACACGCAGCTCGCAGCCGGACGCACTGAGTGATCTGCTTGAGAACAGGGATGTTTCCGAACGTCTCGAGCAGAAACGGCGAGTTGTCGACGACGATGGGAAATTGGCTGCAGGGCGAGAGGCAAGATTGAGGGGGCGAGGGGCGACAGGCTCAGCTCACCGAGCTCGCTGCGATATCGCGCAGGAGGAAGCGAGAGCGCTCGCGAGCAGCTAAGCCACAACGGACGCACCAAATCTTGTAAACCACCCAGCTCCTGATCAGGTCAGACGTGGGAGTCGCCCTCAGGCCGGCATCGATCTTGCCAGCCTTGACGCTGTCGGCGTGGGCGACACGGTCGGCCGAGAGCGTGTACGCGTAGCAGGAGCCAGAGGCGAGCGCAGCAAGGGGCAGGACCCGTCCTGGCCGAAGAGTTGACGAGAAGCGAGGCATCAGAACTGAGAGCTCAAGCAAAGATAGGTTGGGCTGGCTGGGTGGTGGATGGTGGTTCTGGTCGGGAAGGAAGAGAGGGAAAGATTCAAAGATGAACGACCGGGCGGCTGTCGGAGTCGACGTCGGCGGCCAAAGTAGTCAACAGCGGCAATTATCGCGCGGAGCTCGAGCGTCCCGGCCGGCCAAGGACCGGGAGGGCGGCGAAGGCCGCGGTGAAGAGCAATATCCAGAGGTAGCAAAGTGCGGGAGACGAAGGTCCGAAAGAAAAGGGACGGCGTTACAGAACGGAAAAAGAGGGGGCATGGGTCAGGGAAGGACAGGCGCGAGGGGTCGGTGGAGAAGAGACAGGGAGCGAGAGAGATAATGAGGACGAGTGCCCTTCCGGTCAAGGTAAAGTGCGTGCGCAGGGCTGAAGGAGGCGTGTTGGTGCTTCGCGAAGGGTGGGTCTAGAAGATGGTCTCGAGGGCCTCCCCCTGACCCTTGAGGCGTCCGGCGAGCGCCTGCGTCTCGTTTTTGTTCTTGCCAAACGTGAAGCCGAGCCAGACGCCGCGGTTGAAGCCATCATCCTTCTCCTGGACGGCGTCGACGTTACGCTGCTTCTCGAATACCTCGCCTGTGGATCAAAGGAGCGGTGAGAGAGAGGGTCAGCCATCGCGCACGGGAAAGCGGAAACGACTGTCGCCAGGTGAGGAGGTAGGGACACACCATACTTGGCCAGGTCGGCCTCATTCGAGAAGTCGTCGTAGTAGCCGACGTCCATCTCGTTCTCGAGGGACGGCACGAACGGTGCCTGGGTCTCACGCAGGCGCTTGAACTGCATGCCGGCGAAGAAGGGCAACGTCTCGAGCTCGGCGATCGTCGCCGTGCGCGTCTTCTCGTGCGAGATCAGCCTGAATCAGAAGCAGATAAGAGTCTGTCAGTCAGAAGGTCACCGATGCTCGGCCCGATGCCAGGCTTTCAAGCAGGACGCACCGGGTGATGGCGTCCCAGGCCTCGTCGCTCATGTTGAAGATGAGGTCCTTCGGGTTGGTATAGATGGGCCGCGTCAGAACCTTCTGCCAGTTCTTGAGGTTGGTCCACGTCTCGTCCGACGTCGCGCCGGAAAACGGAGGGAAGCCGGCGCTGGAAAAGGGGAAAAGGAAGTCAGAATGATGCAGCTGGGACGGCGGAGCATTCAAGCTTAGGCGCGGACGAAGGGCGCGCACAGGAACTCGAAGAGGATGCAGCCGAGCGACCAGTAGTCGACCGAATAGCTGTACTGCTTACCGCGGAGGACCTCGGGAGGCATGCTGTTTAAGTCCAGCAAGGAGCAGCACGTATTAGCGCTGTCGTCCCTTTGGCTCCAGGGGGGGTGAACGACAGGACCTGGTGGACTGACTAGTCAGGCGAACCGACGACCGAGTCGGCATAGCGCGGCTCCTTCAAGCGCACGCTGCGGTACATCGTCCGTCGCTCGAGCGTGTTGCGGAAGACGAGGTTGTCATCCTTGGCCTTGTCGAGCTGTCATAGGCAAGGGTCAAGCGAGGTCAGCGCAGAGTTGCGCCATCAAGACGACATGCGGGCGAGCGCGAAGAGTCCATACCTTGTGCTTCATGCTCTCGATCTTGGTTGGGTTGAGCGCGCCAGTCGCGAGGCCAAAGTCGGTCAGCTTGACGTGGCCTGTACCGTCGACGAGGAAATTCTCGGGCTTGAGGTCTCGGTCTGCAGCGGCGACGAGGCCAGGGTCAGCGTCTCGAATCGACATGGCAAGGGCAGCGAGACAGGGACGCACGGATATAGCCCAGCTTGTGCAGCTCGTCAATCGAGGCAAACATCTCGCCAATGTAGAATTTGGCGTGCTCCTCCTTGAGGACGCCAGAGTTGTTGAGCAGAGTACGGAAGTCGCCGCCGGGGACGTATTCCTATCGAGCGCAGACAGCCGGTGTTCCCAGCCGGTATTCAGCGGTCGTTCTATCGAGAGATTCAGAGAGCATAAGGCGAGAGACGCACCATGGCCAGGTAGATGTACTCTGGATCCTGGAAGGCGTACAATAACTTGACGAGCCACGGCGTCTTGGTCGCCGTGAGAATGTCGCGCTCGACGAGGACGTGCTTGATCTGACAGTGGAGAGGAGGCAGGTCAGTTTGCGCGGCCAGCTCACTGCGAGCAACGAAGCGGGGATTGGACGTACCTCGTCCATCTTGGCCAAAGTCTTCTTTTTCATCTTTTTGAGCGCGCAGACCTCGCCGGTGTCGGCCTTGCGCGCGAGGTAGACGGAGCCGTACCCTCCTTGGCCAACCTGAGAGGGCGAGCGCATCGAGCGATTCAGCGGGTCAAAGGTTGGAGCGTGACTGAGCGACCGCCGTCAGATGAGCGACGTACCTGGGCGATGATGCGAAACTGGTCGACCTTGAGCTTTGTCCGGCGCTTGCGCAGCAGCACGCGCTCGCGGCCGAGGTACGACCGCAACTCCTTCTTGTACTCCGGCGAGTCGCGCTCGAGCGCGCGTTCCGACGTCGACGCCTTGAACGACTCTTGGCGGATCGAGCGCGAATGGATGTAGCCGAGCAGGTCGACTGATGGAACGAGGGTGACGAGTCACCGCAGTCGTTAGCGCCGATCGCCTCAAAGCCGGGATCGAAAGCGAGCATGAGGCGAGGCGGGAACACGCACAGTAGTAGTCGAGGAAGTAGAGCTGGGCGACTGTCGCCTTGCGCCGCATCTCAGGACTCTCGACGAGCTCGCGCTCCCACGCGCGCAGGCCGCCAGCCTGCGCGCCGGTTCCGTCGTTGCGCATCGTCATCATGCGGACGTCCTCTAAGTCGGCGCCGCCGCCACGGCCCATCGTCTGCATACGCACGTCCGGGATGGCTCCTCCATGCGGCCGGTACGTCGGCATCGCGACGTCGGTGGCCGAAGACGAGGCATGCGAAGTGCGGGAGAGGGATGGTGTCGGAGGGGGGACGACGGCGTGCGAAGCATAAGACTGGGCGTAAGGGAGGTTGGCATCTGTGTGGGGCGCGCCAAGGAGGGCTCGTCAGCATTGCGCTCCGAGAGGGACGAGGATAGTTGAGCGAGGAGCTCGTCGTCGCATGCTCCTGAGCAGCGTCCTCCCCCCCTGCTCCTCCCTTCAGTAGCTCGAGCGCAGGCCCTCCTCCTTCCGTGCTCGCTCGTCTAAGGCGCCAAGCTTGGCAAGACCGGGCCGGCTAGGCTCTGCTGGTAACAGGGACGCACCTCGGCTGCTGCTCTTTGTCGGCGAGGCGGGCGGCGTACCGAAGCCGTTCTGCTTTGAGCTGTCTTTGGACGGCGACGACGGCAGCGAGTCGCGGAACGACTCTGCGAGGTTCTGTGTTGACCTGTAGCGCAGGGCCGCCATTGGAGGGGAGGAAAGCAAGGTAGGAGGCGGGTGTGGAGGGGTTGTGAAGGGGGTGACTGTCAGTCCAAGAGCAAGGTCGGTTGAGAGCGCGTGAGAGGGGACCGTACTTCAGAACGCGCGACATCATGGCGGGCGGGAGAATCTGTAGAGGGGGAGGTCCGGGCGGCGGGTAGGGTGAAGGGCAGGAGGGGTCAGGGCAGGGGTCGTCAGGGGCGCGACGCGTCGACCCGCCCAAAATCAGTCAACCTGGGCCGGCCCTCCCCAAACGACAGCAACCCACGGCGACGACACATCCTAGCACCCTCCCAGACCAGCACACAGCAAGCACGTCAGCATAGCCATCCCACTCGCGGTCTCCTTTCCTCAGTCGGTTCAGGCCCCGAGGTCGCCTCTCTCTCAGTCGTCGGTGCAAAGAATGTCGCACATCCTCTCGGCCTCGCGCTCCGGCCACCCGTCGACGGCGACCCAGCACCCTTACCTGCCGCCGATGCCGTCGGTGCGCGACACCCAGTCGTACGACCTGGCCTTTGCGCCCTTCCAGCAGTCGTGCTCGGCCTTCCTCGCCTCGCTCGACGCTTACGTCCTCCGCGGCAAGGAAGAGATTCAGTCGCGCCGCGTCTCGCACACGGCGACGATGAAGAAGGCGGCCGAGGAGCGCGCCCGGCTCGAGAAGGAGATTGACAGCGAGGGCGACAAGGAGGGCCGCTTGCTCAAGGTTCTCGAGAAGGAGAAGAGCGAGGTCCACGACCTCGAGCAAGCCCTGGCCGAGCTCAAGCTCACGCTGGGCGGCGTCGAGACCCAGATCAAGATCGGCGAGGGCGACGCCCAGGAGCGCGAAGCCCAGATCCAGACGCTAAAGCGAGGTACGTCCTCTGCCCTTTGTCTTAGTCTCGCGTCAGGCACTCTGGCTGATGCTCGCTCTCGCTTCCTCCCTTGCTGCCTCCCCGCCACACCCACAGAGAAGGCGTCGCGCGAGGCGTCCCTCGCCTTGACGCGCAAGGCCGTCGCGGCCGATCTCGCCGAGGCCGAGCTCAACCTTTGCATCAAGATCGAGGGCGTCAAGAGCGAGTCCATCCGCCTCTTTCATTTCTGAAGCCGCTTGGCTGACCGTCGTGTCCTTCCTTCTTCTGCGACTTGTACTAGCCGATACGCTTCTGATCCGCTTCACCGACCTCTATCCCTCGAATCCGGATAAGGCGTCGTCGATCCTGCTCGACCTGTCCGCTTCATCCTACGCTGGTGAGTCGGTCCTGTTCGCCTATGTTCGAACCAGGAGTCTGACCAGAGGCTGGTTATTGACCATCTGCTCGTCGCTGTGCCTCGCAGTGCCCGGCATCTCGCCGCCGATACCGACCCTGTCCGACATCCTCGCCCGGCTGAACCAGGACCGGGACTTCTACGAGTTCCTCCGCCGAGGTTTGTTCCTGCCGAATCTCGTCACGCATGCAATTGGGTATGACACTGACGCCGTCGCTTCCTTCCGACAGTACGCCGCGCCTTCCGCGACATCGCGCTGGCAGAGGAGGACCCGTCGCGCACAAGGACGACGACGTTTTGAGGCGCGTGTCTGGCGCGCGCCCCCCGTCTCTTTCGAACCCCCCCCCCCCTTGCTTCTTCTCGACCGTTCTCTGGCTCGCGCCGCTTTCGACTTTGCTTCCTTATCCTCTCTCACTCTCACACGCCCTTGGCGGCTCGTTACGACCTCTCACGCTGGGCCGCATGTATGCTCTACTTGCTCCGAATGTGCGGCTGCCGACCCAGGCGGGCTCAGAGGTGCTCGTCCTGCAGTTGTCCCCGCAACACTCCTTGACCGACCTGAAGTACATCATGAGAGCGAGCGCACTGATCTCCGGTATAAGACCGCTCTTCCTGAGAGCCGGCGAGGCCGAGTGATTGAAGTGAGGCGGGACTTGTCGCCCATTGCACAGCCGGGCTCGCCGCCGCGCTGCAAACCTCACTCCTGCCTCCTTGCCAGCTCGACCCGCTCCGCACCGTCGGCCGCTTTCTGAGCTCCTCCGGCAATCTCTTGTCTTGTCCCTCAGCCCAGCCGCACCCTCTGCTTGCATACGCTACCGACCGATGGCCAAGGCGGTCCGCAAGAAGAAGCAGCCGATCACGGCGTCAACGGTGCCGTCAGCGCGGCCGAGCTCCCTCCCTTCCAACAAGTCGGCGGCAGGGACGTCCAGCCTCGCCACCCGGACCCTAAGTGCGTGCTTGTCCACGCGTTCGCTTGCTGTTGGCCCACCGAGTATGTCGAGCTGACAAGCCCTGTGCATTGTCAATCGTGCTGCGTTGTCGCCCCAGTCCGCAGATTCCACGTCCTGCTCAAGCGGCAGGCTCAGATTCAGCAGAAGCTTCGGTCAGATGATACGACGGCGCGCACCAAGGCCGCCGGGCAGGACGACGGTGCACTCGCGACCGAGCTCGCGGCTGTCGAGAAGGAGATGGTCGACCTGGGTGGGCTGGAGTGGTATCAGAGGGGTGAGCGCTTCCCCCACGTCTAGACTGACAGGCCGCAGCTCTCGCCCAGACGCTGACCCGTCTTGACCCCGGCCGTGCGCTTCAAGCGTCCGAGCTCGGCCAGAGCAAGGACCGAGGCGGCGACTCAAGTCACGTCCTCGTCGACTGGCTCAAGTCGCTCAAAATTAATGCCGGCCGCTCGGCCAAGCTCCCTCTGAGGTGCGCATACGTTCCCCCTTTCGGCAGCTTGTCGTCGGGGAACCGGGCTCGCGCAGAGTACTTGCTGATGTCGCCGTCCGTGACTTCTTCTCCTCGTCGGCCTGCAGGGTGCTCGAGATCGGCGCGCTCGTCCCAGACAATTACGCCGGCCATCCGTGGATCGTCAATACGCCGCTCGACCTGCACTCGCGCCACCCGCAGATCCTGGAGCAGGACTTCATGGACCGGCCCAAGCCCGATCAGTCTGGCGAAGCGTTGTACGACGTCGTCTCGTGCTCGCTCGTGCTCAACTTTGTGCCGTCCCCGGAAGGCCGTGGTCAGTCTGCTCTACCCCTGCCAGTATGACCCAACTTCCTGACTCGCTCGCCCCTCTGTCCCCCCCCTCCCCCCCCCCCCACCTCTCAGGGCGCATGCTCGACCACATCAAGTCCTTTCTCCACGCGCCCTCTTCGACCGCCACCGACGCCGCGACTGCCCGCCCGTCCTACCTGTTCATGGTACTCCCAACGCCATGCATCCAAAATTCGCGCTACATGTCCGAAGACCACTGGCGCAGGCTCATGCGCTCGATCGGTTTCGAGCAGGAGCGCGAGCGGCTCAACAAGAAGGGCAAGGGCGTCGCCTACTGGCTCTACCGGCGCGTCGAGCCCGCAGGCAGCACGGCGCCGTACGAGAAGAAAACGCTGCTGGACGCCTCGGGCGGCCGAAACAACTTTGCCGTCGTGCTTTGAGGCATGGCTTCATCCGACGGCAGTTGGCGAGACGACTCCTGCATGCAGGAGCGCGACGCTCGCACTTCGCAGGCGCAGGTAACTCGCTCTTTCCGTCGCCGTCGATACGGACCGCCCCTCCTGCGCCATCGCACACGGCGATTCTCGATCTCAGTGGCCAGGTTTCAAACTCAGCGGCCAGGCGCGGCATGAAGTCCGCCTGACCGCCGCCGCCCTACAGATCCTGCTCTTGATCCCACCCGATCGTTACAGCCTTCAGCGTTTGCTTCCCCTCCGATATCTGCTCGCCGCTTGACACAGCCTCATGTCGGCCGACAGCGGTAGCCTCAAGTCGCATCACAGCGGGTTCCTTCGACGGGCGTCAAGTTGGCTCAGTCAGACCATGCCCGTTTTGGGGCGCACTTTCGGGTCGACGTAGACTTGTTCTAGCATGCTTTACATGAACAGCCATGATCACGCGCTAGTCCCATCCCTCGCCCTCGGCAGATCTCGTCTCCTCGTCAGGCTGCTCGGCATGTTGCTGCTGCTGCTCGACGGCACGGCACAGCTGTTCTGCGAAGATGAACGGAAAGGACGCGAGCGAACTGAAGACGGGCAAGCGCGTCAGCACTACGAGCGCCTGCGGCATTCCGCCCAGGCGCGCAGATGCGGACTCGAGACGCACTTGTGGAGGGCGGGAGCTGGAACGTCGGGGTCGTCCTGTGATCCTCCGTCCTCGCCGCTTGTGAGTGTGCCGGTGATGGCATCGAGAAGGGCCGGGGATAGGTCGTTCGTGAGCGACCGGTCGACAAGGAGACCATCCGCAATCGCTTCCCTGTCGGGCAGCGGCGAGCGAAGGGGGCGTCAGGCATGGCTTTGCAGAAGGGACGCGCGATCGGCCGACCAGAGCGAAGAAGAGGGGGGCCTACTGGATTTTGGTCACCTTGTACGCGGCAACGGCCAGTCGCGCGAGGTGATCCATCGGTGGCAAATTGGTCGGGGGCAGGGGGTGAAGGAGCACCCAGCACCGCGCGTCCTCAAGTATGGTGTGGGCGACATCGGCGTAGGCGTGACTGTGGGAGAGATGGAGGCGAGGGTCAGTCGAGCCCTCAAAATTGAGCAGCCGACGCGAAAGGGTCCTGACGTGGCCATTTCCTGTAAAGGTGCCGACGGGGAAAGGAGAACGCGGGCCACCGGCGGTCAGCGACGCGACGCCAGGATGCGAAGCAAAACGTAAATCGGTCGACACGCACGCGCAAAGACTCGTCGCGCGTCACTCGCCGCCGCTGCGTCTTGAGGACCAGGCCGCCGACGACCTCGTACTCGGAGAGCGCGTACCTGTGCGCGTGAGGAAGCGTCAGCCGCCATATGTCCAGCTCTTGTGCGAGGGAGGGATCCTCGAGGGTGAGGCTTCTCACCGCCGCATGAGACCCGCTAGCAGGCCATCGTACTGGATGGAGCGCAGAGGCGAGGATTAGTCGAGTCGTTGCCCCCGGGATGAGTATGACTGGGAAAGAGACCGACTGCGCGCTTGAGCCGTAAGGCTTCTGAAACGTAATGGTCCGGCACAGGCACTGCGGCCAATCGACGATCAAGGAAGGGGTGCGCTCGTTGCTCCTCGGCGAATGAAGGCTCAGGCAGATGGCGATAGATGATACCCAGGATGTGCTCGGACGCATACGTCTTGGACGAATGCAAGTGCGCCTTGTTGGCAAAGTCGGGCCACATCAAAGGCCTGCATGCAGCAGACGCAAGCCGCGCCGGTGTCAGCGCGCGCTGGTGCAACAGGCCGAAGAGACGCCGTACGACGTGCACGTACCGCAGCTTTGGAGGGTGGATGGCGGGAAGGCCCGTCTTTGGGTAATCAACTGATGATGGAGACGCATCGGGCCGTGTGCGCGAGGCGTCAGCACAGGAATCTGGCGAAGATAATGGGCGCAAGCACGCACCCGCGGCCGAGTGAATTGCGCAGAGCTCGAGGCAAAGCTCATGCTTGAGCCCGTACATGTCGGCTAGCGCCATGTGAGCATTGGAGACTGACAGCAACGTCGGAGGACGCCAAAAGAGTCAATGCTTTTCAAGACGCCTGAGAGGATGACTGGCAAGACGAAAGGGAGGAGGTACGCACTGGCCCCTAGATTGTCGTGTTTCATGTATGAGACCAAGTACTCCTGCAGGTGCTCGGGTCTGATGATCTCGGCGGTGGAGAGAGGCGGCGGCGAAGTGTAGTCGAACGGCTCGACTTGTCGACGCGGAAGAAGGCGGGGATCAAAGAGAAGAGAAAACATGTCGCCGTCGACTGACACAGCGCGAGCAGGTGGTGAGCCCATGCTGAGCGCCGACGGAGGAGATCGACTGGGCGGAAGGCGGACGCACGATCTCCTCCTCCAAGCTGGCTCGGCAGGTCCCTCCCGCCCCTCGTGGCAAAGACAATCACGTTGACGAAGCCTCGCAGATCGGACTTGTCGACCGCCCGCACGAGACGAACGTCGCCTGCCAAGTGCACTCATTTTAGCTCCGTACTGAACGTTGCTGGATCAATGGTCGAAGGCAGACACGCACCGGGATGAAGCGCCGGAGCCCGCATGATACACTGCCGAGGGGAACAGATGAGAGCCTTAGGCGCAGTCCCAAGAGAGGACAACGGGCAAAAGAGAATGACGCACGGCTTGGCCAGTCAGCACCTTGCGCCCAAGCTCGGGTTGGCGCGGGTCCTCCACCTGGCAGAAGACCTGGTCAAGAGCATGAGTCGGAATGTCAGCAGCAACGACTGCAGTTGGCCAGCTGTTCATCGGGCGGAAGGACGGGGCGCACCTCGCCCTCGGCCAGCACGCCGTACTCGTCCGCGATGCCTGACGACCCGCAAGCGCAGCTTCAGTCACACTCCACGGATACTTCTACAAAGGAGGGAAGCGATTCCTACCGAGAAGGAACACGCCCTGGCGGACCTCGACCCGCGCACGGTGCTTGAGATCCTGGAGGACGCGGGTTTCGAGCGCCTGCAGATTCTGAGCGCATCAGCGCATGCGACGGCCAGATCACTTGTTGGCGCAGCAAGCGGAGCACCAACGCACCTTGAGGACGTCTTTGAGCAGAGGCTCCTCGTTGAAGCCATGCGCGAGCAGCCGCTCAATCGGAAACTGCGATGAACGCCACACGGAAGCAAGGTCAGCGCGACTCGACCGTGCGGGAGGCGGAAGAGAGACGACATGTAGAAAAGAGGAGAGACCGCACGGATGACTGCGCGTACACGCGCGGGTCGAGGTCGTCGTCCTTCTCTCCCTCCTCCAGAGGGTCTGTCCAGCCCAGCTCGGCCTGAGAAGAGGACATTTCTGGTCGTATCAGTCGGGTACAATGACCGATGGATGCTTATTCGGGCCGGAAGGACTCTCACTGCAGATCCGATCTTCTTGGCCTGCCGGATCGCGTGCTTGAACATTGCCATGATGTCGTCGTCCTGCGCGCACACGGAGGCAACGCAGAGCGGGTCGTCAGTAGCCACAGCGCGTGGGAGGGGGCATCAAGTGACGGGGTCCACCTTTGCCCCGAGGTCTTCGGCGGGGCGAAGAGCAGACCAGACGTCAGCTCGGCGCGACTTTGTTCAGAAAAAAGAACCTCTCGAGAGAGCTCATCGGCGTGGGATCACGGACAGGACAGTATCGCCAGATGCTGACGATTCAGGAACGCAAACGAGAAGGTCGAGACCTTCATCACCTGGAGCCCGCGATCGTTGCTCTTGAACTGCGCGTCAGAGAGTGTAGTACCAGATCAGCAGGCCATAATTGTCCAAGGCGCGACGGCTAGGCCAGAAGGTCTGACTTTGAGCATCGAAGGCCGATACAGGATCGTGCCCTCTGGCACGTGGCCATGCTGGGGGTGGTGCGACATGCCGACGACAAGACCTGCGCGCAAAACAACCTCGTCGTCGTCAGCGGGCAGACGCCAGCGAACAAGCGTAGCAAAGGACGAAGCGCTGCACACACACCTTTGATACCTCCAATTCTTACCTGCACCGCAGTCGTGACGATGCTGTCGGCCTTGCCGAGAGTCGCTGCGGCCGCTTCAAGAACGCCAGGGTGCGCGATGCCAACTGCGTGCATATGTAGACGGGTTAGCAGGCAGAAAGTGAATGCCGGGGCAACGCTGCCATGGCCTGCGACATACCTCCGTCGGTGAACAAGGCGCTGCCACACCACACCAGAGAGCAAGCGTCAGCCTGCGAAGTGTGCGGCACGCAGCGTTGAGCGGCTAAGGATACAACAGACCCTGTTGAGCCTTTGATGTCCTTTATCTTCTTGAGCGTGATCCCCGGGAAAGCGAGGCGCGAGGCGCTAAAGCAGAGACCCATGCGAGCTGTAGTCTCAGGCGAGCGAAACGCCAAATGAGCGCCAAGTCGGCGCGGGAAGGTCGGGAATCGAGCTGGCGCAGACACTTACCGGCATACTTGGCCGCGACCTGGGGGAAGGGAAGTGCTTGAGTCAGGTCACCGCTCCAGATCTGGCGGCAGACAATTGAGCGCGTCACAAAGACGACGCACTTTCTCTCGCGAGAAATCTCCCATCCACTTGCGCACCGAGTCGGCCGTGACATCGCCCTCCTCCCACACGAACCAGCACGAGCGTTCCCGCGCCTGAGACTCTCCTATAATGCTGCGTCAGGAGGGGGTCAGAAGCCGACGAAGAGTAAGCTGTACGGGTCGAGGATCGAACGAACCGACTGGCGAATATGACAGGTTGAGGGTGAGGAGTGGTAAGATTGAGGTCAAAAGCTATCTTCAAACGCGGACGAGAAAGGAGGGACATTGAAGATCTGGGGGGCGAGAAGGGCGACGCACAGGCGAGGAACTTGAAGAGGCGCCCACCGATGCGAACGCCGTGCTTGAGGGCCCGACGGATGCGCCCGAGCAGCGACGACTTCGGATGACTGTCGTCGTAAGTCTTGAGCGCGACGTCGACGAAAAGAGAGTCGTCCTCGTCGCCGAATCGCAGACGCAAGAAGTGCCCCGCCTTGCCCCGGCGCGCATACTCTTGCAGCACGCGATTCGACTCCTCCGGCAGGGCGGGGAATGGCAGCAGGCGGAACGGGGTCATCAAGGCCCGTTGAACCTCGATGCGCGACTTGTCGGCCGGCCGCACCGGCGCACCGGCGACGTTGTCGGCGAGGTCTGGGACAGCAGCCGGAAAGGGCGGGTCAGGCCATGCGCACATTCAAGGTGACGGTCGGACGCAAGACAGTGCAAGCGGAACACACCTTTGACAACCTTGTCTATGCTCGAGACTCTCTCCTTCTGGTAGAGGGCCTCGAGGATCCGCCTGGCCTTCTGCTCGTCCAGTCCGCAGCTCTCCCGTACCGCTCGCAGCAGCCCAGCGACCTCCGACTCTAGCACGACCCTGCGAGCCATCAGGCCCTCTACCAGGTACCGCAGCTCAAAGGGCTCCTTTGTGAGGGGGCCGATGTCGGGGAGGGGAAAGGGCTGCTCTTCAGGTACACCAGGGGCCAGACGAGCCGCGTCGAGGGCGGACGGGGACATGAGTTGGTGGTCGAGCTCCCGGTCGGCGAGATGCGACAGCCGGCGAACAATGTCGGCCAGGAGGCCGAGGCGCGACAGAGGAAGCGTGAAGCGATAGGTGTGCCAGATTGCGGGCTGGTCGACGAGAGGCGGGAAAAGGATCTGTCAGAAAGGCTGCGGCAGCGCACGGCCGGCTCAGAGATTGTGCCGAGCGACGTACCTCAAACGCCAGCTCGTACTCCTTGCGCCTGGCGCGCAGGACTGACACCGGGCCCGCCTCGCCCTCCGTCTTCTGCCTCTTGACCCGCTCTTTGACCTGCCGCAGCTCGTCCCCCGCGCCCATCACCGTGCGCTGGACCATGACCTCTTCCTTCACGGCAAAGTCGAGCTCTGTCGCCTGGCGCCGCTCTCGCTTCCACTGCGAGGCCATCTCCTCCCCATTCTCCCCCTCGGGCACGTCAATTAGCTCCTTCAGCTTCACCCACAGCTTGGGAGGCCGACGTGACGTGAACGTCAGGTCGACGACCTCTCGACCGTCGCGAGTCGCGCGCTGCAAAGCGACACCACGGGAAATGATGTCGAGGAAGAGCACCTCGCCCTCAAGAGGGTAGAGTGCGTCGCATTCTCGTCCGTCGTCGCAGAAGAGGCGAAAAAAGAAGCACCCTTTGTCGAAGTCGACGTCGAGGAAGGATGCCGTCGGCGGCGAGCCGTCGTTGTGGCGGACGGGCGGCAGCTTCGACCGGAACCCCGTTAGGAGCGTGTTGCCGTCCAATGTGCCAACAGTCAGCGCGTCGACGAAGATGCGCTCGGCGGCCTTGCTTGACGTCTTGAGTGGGGGGCGTGCGACAGGTTGCGACATCGGCGGGGCCGAACCGAGGCCGGCAGCGGGTGTCGGCAGCAGGGGTCGGTTATGTACACTCAATGGCCGAGGTCCAGACTCGGACGCTGCAGGGTAGCCGAGGAGTGGGGGTGCGGCAGGGCTGACGGTCGCCTGTGCAAAGGCTGCCGCTTGAGGCGGAAGCGCGCCGGCCTGACGCCATGGGTTCGTCGACCGAGCGGGACCTCCCTGTCGCATCATCGTAAAGGGAGGGGGCGAAGCGCCCGCAGGGAAAGATATGAACGATCTCGGACGAAGCGGATGAGGCTGCGGAGGAACAGAGACCGGAGGGTTGGAGAGGGAGATTTCAGCTCGGGCTGTCTCATGACAAGCTCATCCGGGCCAGCACAGCTCCACGTTTGGCTGCCTGGAGCTGCACTCACTCCTCGTGCCGGAGGGGGTCTTCCTCGACTCGTCCCGAGGGACAGATGCGGCGGCTGCTGCCTAGGTCTTGCGAAAGACTGGAGGGCCGGCTGAGGAGAGAGGGTGAAAGACGAAGGGTCGGCTCGCTGCTGAGCTGAGGCCGGAGGAGGTCGACGAGCCGCCGGGTGGGGGAGGGTGGGCAGTCTCCCGCTTGAGCTTGGAGAATCGCCGAGGCCGCCCCGTCCGCGAGCTGACGACCTGGACCGCTGGGACGATCCGCTGGGGGAGGACATGTGTTGAGCGAGACGAAGGAGTGATCAAGGGGGGAATGAGCGGCCAGAGAGAGTCGAGCTGGGGAGCGAGAACGAGACGGCGGAGCACGACGACAGAGTCGACAGCCAGAGGGGCTGAAACGAGAGAACCAAACAAAGGAGAGCTGAAAAGGGGCCGGGTGTAGCGCGCGCGTGTGACCGGCGAGGATGCGAGCTGTCGCGAACGAGGTTCAGTGTGCATGATGAAGTGCAGACAGGACAGAAAAGGGGGCACAGACAGCAATCTTCGGCGCGCTTCAGTCAGAGAGTGTTGGGCAGCAGCGGCATGGCGATGTGCACCTCAATCCACGTCCTCTCCCGCCGCCCGCCTGGCGTCCTTCTCTGCAAAGAACCGGCGCTTGCTCTGCCAGCGAGATGCAGGGAGCGACAGCAGGTCAGCAAAATAAGCGCGTTCAACATGCGCTGTCAGAGCGCGAGCAGGAAAGAGGGAGGGGGGGGTACAAAGGACGCACCTCGCGCTGCGAGACGACGTTCTTCGGGAAGCGCTCCATCTCCTTGGGGATGTCGGCCCCGGCCTCGCGTAGGACCTGCTGAAACGGGCCGGCTAGCGTCTTTTCGTGCTTGATGCCGGTCTGCCAAATGCCAGACAGAGGAGAGGGGACAGCGAGATCAGCCTCGACGAGATGGGGTCACAGATAGTTCAGGACTCACGAAGAAAGTGATTGCCTGGCCCTTCTTGCCGCCTCGGCCGGCTCGGCCGATACGATGGACATAATCCTCTGCAACGCCGCGCGGAGGAAGTCAGCGATCATCGCGTCGCACAAGCAGAGAGGCGTGGCAAGATTGGCCAAGAGCAACTCACCAACGTTAAGGGGAAAGGTGACATTGACGACGAGCGAGATGTCGGGCACGTCGAGCCCACGAGCAGCGACGTCTGAGACGAGGGTCGACAGGGGCGCATCAATCAGACGACTGGGCTGCACCGGTCAGGCGAGAAAAAAGGGGGAAGACGGACCAGTGGCGACGAGAACGTTGACCTTTGCCTTCTTGAAGGCGTCGAGGCTCGCGACGCGCTCGTTTTGCATCATGTCGCCGTGGAGGCCAGCGACCTTGAAACCGGCCTTGCGCAGCAGGAGCTCTAGCCGGACCGCCTCCTTCTTGTACAGCGCAAAGACAACGACGCGCAGCGGCGTGGAAGGCCGCGAGCGCGCGTAGGCCGACTGGTGCGCGTGGAGGACGGCGAGCAGGCGAGGCTCCTTCTCGGCGTCCGTGCCGAGCACCTCGACCTCTGCGAGATCAGAGATCGCGACATGGCTCGGCTCATCAGCGGTGCATGCGTTGAGAAGGTATCGGGATGGTAGGCAGGGACGCACGCTGCTCGACGCGGATGTTGGCCGTCAGCTTGTCGGACCCGACCGTGATGCGCACCGGCTTCCTCATGTATGTGTCTGCGAGCTCTCGGACAGAGTCGGGCCACGTTGCCGAGACTGGATGCCGTGGGGGCACGACATCAGTCAGCGCGTGTCCAGCAGTATGACAGAGACTGGGCGGTGAGCTCACACATGACGGTCTGCCGGCCGGTCGTGGGAGCCTTGGCAAAGATCTGCTTGACCTCGGCCTCGAAGCCCGTGTCGAGCATGCGGTCGGCCTCGTCCAGCACGAGGTACGACACCCTGAAGCAAGCACAAGCGAGCAAGGCATACGGTGGTAAGTGACGGATTACGCTCGCCAGAGAGAGCACAAGCCGCCGACTCACTTGTCGAGACTGATCGCTTTGTCCCTGATCATGTCGATCAGGCGCCCCGGTGTGGTGACGACAATCTTGACGCCCTCAGCTTTGAGCAGAGCGCCCTGTTCGTCTTTGGACGCGCCGCCGTACAGGCACACGCACCGCACCTTCAGCGGCTTGGCGAGCGCGAGCATCGTATCGGACGTCTGCATCGCGAGCTCGCGCGTCGGCGAGACAATGACGATCGGCGGCGAGCAGGCCTTGGACGAGTAAGGGGTACGGGGCAGGGCGAGGAGTCGCTCAAGGGCAGGAATCTAAGGAGGCGCGCGCCGATCGACAGATCAGCAGATGGGACAAGGGCGAAGGGAAGGGTTGAAGAGACGTACTCCAAAGCCGAGCGTCTTACCGCTGCCGGTTTCAGCAATGCCGACAACGTCTTTACCCTTCAGCAGGGCCGGCCATGCGCACGCCTGGATCGGGGTTGGCGCCTTGAAAGTCTTGAAAGCTGACGCGAGCTTGGGCGAGATGGGGAGAGAGTCGAAGTCGGTGATGGGAGAGTAGGGCTGCGATAGGACAATTGCATGCTTCGCCAAGTAATCGGATGCAGAGGACGAGCCGGCGGACGCAGGAGGGGGCGGCGAGGGGGCGACCGGTGACGGCGAGGTTGAAGCGACGACGGCTGCGGGTACAACAGTAGGAACTTCAACCGCGACCGAAGCGGTCTGAGGCTTCTTGGCCTTCTTGACGGCGCCCGGGGGTCGCTTGGCCGCTTTGACCTTCTTGGGCACCGGCACAGGCTCGGGGCTTGCTGAGGGCGACCTGCGGAGCGAGGCAGCGACGTCGGCCGGCGTCAGGACGGGCGGGATGTCGGGCAAGATGGGCGCGAGCTGCTGACGGGCCGCCTTCTTGGCCTTTTTGGACAGCTTCTTGGGCCGCTCCTCCCAGTCCTGTTCGGGCGCCGACCCATCGTCGTCGTCGTTGCCGTCCTGGTCCAGCCGCTCGTCGTCGTCGCCCTGACTCGCGGTGCCGGCAGCTGCAGCGGCGGCCTGCGCGAGCTTGCGCTTCTTTGTCCGCGGCTTATCAAAGACCGAGGGCGGGGAGGGTGGTGCGTTGGCGCGGGCCTTCGCTGCTGCCTTTGCCTTGCGCAGCTTCTGTGCCTGTCTGGAGTTGACGGCGGGCATGGTTGATGGAGGGTGCTGTCATGAGGTCGGCTGAGGGGAGATTTCTGCCCTCCACCTCTCGATCGGATCGATGCCAGCCTCGGCCCCGTCTGGTCTCGCGGCCAGCTGTCTTGCACAGCCGACGTCGTCCATGCTCCTCCCGCTCTGCTGCCCACCATTGGGACGGCGCTCCTGGTCAAGCTGTCAAACTGACGAAACCATCGTCTCAAGCGATTGGAACCTTGGCCTCCGCCGTGGTCGATTCTCGTCCCTATAAAGTCGCCACATCCCCGCTCGCGTCCGCCTCTAGCTGCGACGACGCAACCGCTCGGCGCTGCAGGATCATTGCCACCTCTCTCGGAGACAGATGGACCCTTGTTCTAGCTCTTCAGGGCTGACCTGCACCGTGCCTTGGGCCGGCATGGCTGACGAGATCGCGTGCTGGTCGCTGTCGCATCGCGTCGTGCCTCGACTGGCCACCTCACCCGAAGCGGTGCGATGCGCGTCGGGTCACGTGACCCAGCGGTCGCCCTTCTTTTCGTCGCCGGCCTCAAAGCAGCGACCGTCTCCTCTCGCAACCCCCAGGGTCGAATCTATCGACATCTCCCGGACCACAGCCGACGCCATCGCCCACAGCCACCCACCGACATGCCCTCTACCGCGGTCTCCGCGCACTCGTAACGCTCGGCTTACAGTCTCGTGCCAGCCTGCGCGGCGACTTGCGCCCCTCACCCCCCCTCCCCGTCCCTCGGCGCCTCCTCTTCGACAGCCTGCCGACGACCGCCCTCGCAGACCTCGACCTTGACGACCCATTCTATAAGCCCCTACCAATACCTCAATTTGGGTAGCGCGACCTGGTCACTTGGTCGACGTGCCTTCTGGTCGGCTTTGCGCCCTTGCTTTGGCCTCCTCAGGATCACGTTTTGTCGGGCCTCTCACAGCCTGCGCAGCACTCGGGCGACGTCTCAAGCGGGTCAGCATGACGCTGCCTGGCGTCGCCCATCGCACTTTTTCCCGTGAGTGATCTGTCCTTCGAGCTCTACGCCCTGTCCTGCCCGCCTCCCCTCCCCCCCACACACACACCCTCCCGAAGTGATGCATCTGTATACTCAGCTCATTCCGACGCCTAGGAAACGTTTGCGGAGACATTACCATATTTGATCTGATCCCACCCCTCACCTACCGCCTCCTTTATGTCGCCGCCGTCGTCTCGCTTTTTCAGGATCTCGTTGACTGACCCGTCTCATTGCCTTTCCTCGGAACCCCAGACCGACCACCGGCGCCTCAGGTGCGACAAGTCTCATCGCCCTTCCGCATGGGTGGCCGCTCTAGACACGCTACGAATGTCTACCTCATGCTTTTTCCCCTCGACGCTCGCGCGCACTCTGTCAAAAGCTTGCGAGGGGATTTGAGATTCATCTGCTGCGGCAACGTGCGAAACCCGTCGTCATGCGAATAAGGAATACAAGGGGGGGGGGTGTCAGGGTTGGTCTTCGATCAGGCTATCGACTTGGTCCTCGTCGTCGCGGGAGCCCCACGAGCGGTGATCATCAGGGACGGATGGCAAGCCGTCGAGGCGCGCCTCATCGTCATTGCCGTCCCAGTAGTCGCCGCTGAGAAAGCGCAGCTCGTCCTCGTCGTCCTCGTCGCTCGACGAATAGTGCGACAGTCCGTCGTCGTTGTCCGATTCGGACGTCGTCGCGCGGGATGTCGTCGCCGTGCTGCCCTTCTTGGAGCGTGGGCGCGAGGAGCCCGGCCGACCGCCAGCAGCCGAGGCTGACGCGCGCGTGCCGAGCCTGGACGACGACGAGGGCGAGGTCCCGCGCGGCTGAGCGGCGTTCTTAGGCCACGGCAGGTGGATGGCCGGGAATGACTGGGTCCGAATTCGCCTGAACGACGACCCGAGTGTCTGGAACGGTGAGAACGGCACGCCGTCGGCGTCGGAGGAGGGCTGGTCGGTCGTCTCGTCGTCATCTGGGTGCCGGTCGAGGTACACCGCCCTGCCCTTGCCCTTGCCCTTGCCATTGGACCGGCGCTTGAGCCCACCAGGAGCAGCCGGCGACGTCGACCCCGACCCGCCGAGGCCGACCGAGGCATCGACCCGCGAGCGCCCGCTGCCGCCGCCTGCGACCCTGCGCCGCTCCTGCTCGCGGTCGCGCGCCTTGAGCCGCTCCCACTCATCGTTGTACTTGGTCTCGGCGTCGCTATCAATCGGGATGCTGGGGCGGTGCGCCAAATTAGGCGGGCCGTCGCCCTCGAGTCGCGAGGGGGAGGCTGCGGCCGTTGGCGGAGGCGTCGGCGTGTGCGGCGCTTCGGGGTTGGTGAGCCGCCGAGCGCGTCCGATCTGTGACCGAACCTTCTGCCGGCCGCGCAGGATCTCGGATTCGATACAGTCGCGGTTGCCTATCATGTGGAGCTGAGTGAGTTGGGAGGGCCGCGAAGGGGATTGGGGGGGGGGGGGTTCGTAAGCGGACTGCTCAGATCGTCAAATATGTCGCGTGGAGAACGCACCTTGGGCCATGTAGCCGTCTGACCGACCTTCATCATGCGATCGAGCTCCTTGCGGTCCGGATCTGTTAGCAGGCGGAACCAGTCGAGGAAGCGCGAGCGCGGCGTGATGGTGATGGACCCGTCAAAGCGCTGGAGGAACACGGACGACCAATCCTGGCCGAGCATTGTCGGCATGAGCTCGCTGGAGATGTACCACGCAACGAGATCGCTCGTCAGCTCAGCGTCGTGAACAGAGTCTCCGAGCGCAGCCAGATACTGAAGCAGACGCACAGGTCTCGGATGACCTTGAAATTCTTGGTGAGCTCCAGTTTGAGGTACTGCTCCATGGCCGACAGGACGAAACCGCCGCGCCAACCCTTGCCCTTCCGGTGCGCGACAGGTCGACCAGCGGTTCCTTTCGGAGCGAAGAAGAACAAGTGGACGTGTGGGTTGACCTGCAAGGGAGCGTCATGCGTCACGACCAGTCAACGGAGGAGTGATTAAGGTCATCACTGTGCAGAAATCAAGATGGGCAGCGCACCTGGGAGACAATCGAGTGGTTGACGTTGAACAGCAAATGCAGACTCTGAAGGGGGATATCGACCCGAAGCGAGCCGTCCTTGAATCTAGTGCCCCAGTTCCAGGGGATGATGTCGCCTTTGGGAGTCTTGGTCATGAGCACGACTGGATTCAGAATTCCCGGCACGGCGGCGCTCGCGATGATGGCCGACCAGATGACACAGTTCGGAGCGGTGAGGTACTGCATGGAAAGTTGAGACATCAGTGGCCGAGCAACCCAGAGGAGAGGAACATTCACGTTGCGCAGAGAACGCACGTTCAGCAGCTTGGTAGGCGAATGTCGGTCGTGCGGGATGACGCTGACATTAAGAACGCGACCCGTGCGCTCGTACGCCTCTCTGAAGGTCAGGCTACCGTGTGTCCAGAACGAGGCCTAGAAGGGGGCGAGGGGTACGCCCGTCAGCTAGGTCGACGCCGCCCAAGGGATGCTTGCACAAGAGCTGCGAAGCGCACCTTCTCCGCCCACTGGACCGTGTCGAAGCGCGCGCCCGTCTTCCAGAAGCGTTTGAGCCAGATGCTCATTCTGCCGGCTCCAAGGCTTGTCAGAGACTCGACGAGACAAAAGAACAAGCAGGTGAACGCACGACTCCTCACACGCCGTGAGCTTCTCAGCCAGCTCGGGCACCAGCAGCAGCTTGAGCTCCTCGTCGGTGCGCGTCGAGACGAATCTGCAGCCGTCGAGATGCTGTCAATGTCAGCCGGGCGGGCCAACCCAAGGGAGCATTTGAAGCGAGGTTTGACCACACGTACGCAGCTACGAGCGCTCCAGCCGAGGTGCCCGTGATGACCCGCGGCAGCAGGCTGGCCTCGAGAAAGGCTGTGGACGGCCGAGCAGGCAAACGGTCAGCGGCGATCGTAGTCAGTCGCGAGCCGCACAGAGCAAACCTTTGACGACGCCGAAGTGGTAGTAGCCAAAGCTCGCTCCACCAGAGAGACACAGGGCTGTGCTTCCGAAATTCTGCAGCGAAGTCAGGTGGCCCATTGACCCGACAATCAGCGGACAACACAAGGCTCAAAAGCAAGAGACCGCAACGGTACCTTGTTACAAGACTTGTAGAAGCGACGCTTCTCCTCGAGCGTGAGATCTTTGCTTTCGCGCACCATCTTGAGTGCGTCGGCGACCTCCTTAACGTAGTCTGTTGCGAGCGAAAGTGACAGCAGAATCGATTAGCGCCTGGCGTGGCGGATGAGAGCAGAGATACGCACCCTCGATGAGCGCCTTTGTGCCGTAAAATGTCTCGCTGTACAACCTCACGCGCTCGATCCCGCCAAAGTTGGGCCGCAGGCAGACCTCGAGCACGCCTACAAGCCCGTGAACGTCGTTCTTGGCGCGCAGCGTGCGGAGCGAGGTGCGGACCTTGCGGACTCTGCCAGGGCCCAACAGGAGACGGAGTCAGCTTCTGAGGTGCCAGGACGGCAAGTCGGACTGATTGATGACTTACAACGACCAATCGTACTGCGAGTCCTCGTCCTCCTGCGCGCGGCGGCAAAGGTAAGGAAGGGCGCTGTCAGCTATCCTGTCTTGCGGACCACGCAGTCGTCGCGATAGTACAAGCGGCCTCAGACAGACGTACCGCCTTCCATGCGTCGAAGCCAAGGTAAGCGTCCATCTCCTTGGCCGCTGCAACCCACTCGCGCCAAGTGCCCGACCGGCGCATCTTGCGCCGCAGCACGCGCTTGTGGCCCGTCCACGCGACGACAAACTCGAACACGTTGACGACCTGGCGCGTGAGCACGTAGCAAGAGAATTCGGCGTAGATGATGAAGAGGAGGATGAAGAGGATCGGGTAGCGGAAGAGATGGTACGACCTGCAACGGGTTGGAGTGGGTAAGATCACGCCGGTCAGGGTGCGCGCTCAAGGTGGAGGTGGGGGCCGAAGGAAGGCGCGAGGCTGGGTGCGACGAACCAGCCCGAGGAGCGAGACACCTTGGACTTGTGGCGGCTGCGACATCCAGAAAGAGCAGTCAAGTTGAGTCTAACGTTCAAAAGCGGCTGATCCGTATTGGGGGAGAGGGCAGGCTCGGTAGACAGCCTCGCGAAACATGACGCACCGCTTCACCCGCGTATTGATCGGCGCGAAGTCGCTGACGGCCCGGAGCTTCTCGACTCCTTGCTGCTCCTGGGCTACGCTAACTGCGTCACTGTGCGTTGCAATCTCACTGTGGCCATTGGCGGCAGCATCGAGCAGAGCGCGGCCGGCGTCGGCCTCGTTGGTCGGGAGCGCGGACGAGGGCGAGCTCGGCGATGAGCCCGGTGTGGTCGACGAGAGGTCGGGTGCGGACAAGGCTAGGCGGAACGTGGCCATGTGTCTGGTGCGAATCAAGACAGTATTATCAGCGCCCTGACGTCCGGCCGGGTGAGAGGTCATATTGAACCGTCGAGCGTCGAGCGGTCCCGAGTTCGGAAAGAGGAAGCCGCAGGGCTGAGGCGATGGGGGCGGGTACCAAGCACCGTGCGACTGAGACGACTTACTCGTGGTCGACGTAGCTCTCGTCAAACAGGACCTTCCTCCGCCTGTCCCTGGCATCGTCCGTCGTCGACAGCGGCGGGTCTGCCTGGGGCATCTTGGAGGGATGAGGGAGGGAACTGAGGGGAGGGCTGGTGCCAGGATGGCAGGTCGTCGTCGGTGGGCGTTTCGTCGGCAGCTGGGCGTCATAGGCACCTGCCAGATGGCCCTCGACGACGACACCGGCCCTCCTGCCTCCTGACAAAAGTACAACAGACGCGACGCGCATCTACAGCATGGGTGCCTTCGACCCGCTAGACCAGCTCGCCGTCGAGCTCCACCATCACGACCAGTCGGCCGGCAGAAGGGCGTTCATCCTGCGGTCGCGCGCGCGGTCGACGGAGTCCGGGGCGGCGGCAGGAGCAATAGCAGCCGACGGCAGCGGCCCGTGCGCGTGGACACTCGATCTGTTCGAGCTCGGTCACAGTGATGGCAAGCTCGTGGGTGCGTGGACAGGCGGCTGGGCAAGGGTCGACATGGACGACCTCGTGCGTTAGCTCCGCTCGAAGAGACTATACTTCCCTCGCCCGCGCAGCCTGCCCTGACGCCTGGGGGCCGGACACTCCAGGTCGGCCAGATGCCCGACAAGACGCCCGATCTCTTGTGCGACTCGTCCTGCTTCAAGAAGCTGAACTTGTGGCTTCGGCTCCTGGCTGCCAAGCTGACCTGAAGATGCAATCCTGTCTTTACCTGAGGCCGCAGTGCAGAACGTGTCAGAAGACAGATTCTCGCCGGCGAGGCGTACTTGCACGGCCTGTCGACCTCGTCGGCCCCCGTCGAGGTTCGTCGTCCACCTCGTGCTCCCAACAACCTGTCGCACCTCGAATCAGCTCTGTATTGACTCACTGCGACTGTGCATTCTCCTTGTGCACGGGTCGTCAGCTCAAGATTCCGGATCCAAACCTGCGGCCCTTCCCCGTCGGATTGATGCCGATGCCTCAGGGCGACTGGCTACATGCGATCACCTCGCTTGCGCTGGACGTGCGTCGTCTTTCATTCCTCGTTTGTCGCTCCGGTGCCTCTGGGAAGCGCTGACTGCCCGTTTGCCGGTCCTTCAGGCGGTCAAGTCCCTCGCGCACCAGCAAGCGCTCCTCTGTCGGCAGCCGGTCTCGCCCCCGTCCGCCCCCGCATTCGCTTTTCCGTCCCCCGCAGCGGGCGTCTCTTCTCAGCTCTCCATCCCAACTGCTTCGCAGAGCTGGACCCGGAAAGTCACGAACAATTCACCGAGTGTCAACGAGACGCAGATCCGGGCGCTGCAGCATGACTTGGCAGTTGAGCGCACGCGCCGAGAACAGGCTGAGCGCCAGGCGGCGGTCGCTGCAGGCCAAAGCCCAGTCAAGTTGCCGGTTTCCAGTACGTCGTCCGCTTCAATTGGTCTTCAGTTCATGTCAGAGCCATCTTTCTTCTGAAATTGACATCCTCCTTCCTGCCACGCGTCGCAGACAACCACAACGGGGGACGGCCCAAGGGCATGTCGCTCGCCAACCCCAACCAGAAGGAGCCCGTCCCCTCCTGTTTCACTTCTTGCCTTCACCGAGGCTTGCAGACTGACCCCAATTCCGATCTCCTGTCCTCATCCACTGCTGAACCACCAGGATGCGACGGACGATCGGCAACGGCTTTGATTCGAGTTCGGACGACGACGGCGCCCTTGCTGCGGTAGGCATGGCCGACGACGACGAGGAGAGCGTAACCGACTTGGGCGACATGCCGGAAGCGTCGCCTGCCCGCCGCGGATCCAAGGGCAAGCGCATGGCCATGTTGAACGCAAGCCGAAAGAAGTCTGAATGCGCGGGAAGCGAGACAGATCCGACTTCGGAGGGCGAGGCTACGCTCGGCAGTCCGTCCAAGGGGAGAAGCAAAATTGCGCCTCCCACCCGCGGTCCCTCGAGTTCGCCTCTTTTTCTGTGCTGTTTTTATTCCGCGCCATTGCCAAGTCGCTGACGTTGTCTGCTTCTCTCGGGTCAATCTTGGAACTACGATACAGCTTCTCCGGCGAAAGGACGAGCCGTTGGGCCGCCGTCGTTCGGTGTCACGCTGGGACAGACTATCCGCAACCGGCCACTGTCCCAGGCGGCAATATTCGCGAGCGATTCGTCAGACATGAGCAGCGAGGCCTCAGGTGGCCAGCCGGCCGTGAAGAGAGGTGCGCACTGCTGCGGGGCCTTCTCCGTTCCTGGCCGCTCCAGGCTGACTTTGTGGCGGTTCTTGCGCGGAAGTAGCCAAGACGACGGCGGCGAGGAAGACCTCTCCAGACGTCGGATTGATCCGGGACAAGGGCAGCTTGTGCGTGCACCTTTTTCCGCGCTCTCTCTTCCTTTGTTCTTTTGTTTGCGAAATGTTCTTGCTCACAGACCAGTGTCTGTTGACGGCAGAGCCACCGTCGACGACGGCGACGAGAGCAAGACGGACAGCGATTGAGCGTCCTCCCAGCACCCCACCTCACCCTCGTACAACGACTTCAGCGCAACGACCAGTTACGAGTCCGCATACTGCACGATTGATGTCTCCCAGATTATCGCGCTGGCCTCTTACTCCGACGCTAAAGGCGACCGACGGAAGGGAAGCGCGTGTCGCTGGTGCGCCTACTGGTCGACACGCGCCTACGCTGAACGATTGACAGCAGCCAGACGCGTCACGAAAGCCCCTCGCTCAACCTGCATCCTCCCCTCCCCCCCCCCCCCCCTCCTCCCCGGCTTTCTGCGCCTTTCTCGGTCGATGGCGTCCAGAGCGACGACCCGCCCGTACCTCCCGACGATCCCCTCGGGCGATATCGATCTCGTTTGGCCCTCAGGCTCGTCATCGACGCACGACCATGCCGCCGGCAGCAGCTCAGCTGACGGCGGCGCGCCTCCCTCGCCCCTCAGCCCGACGGGCAGCGTACATTCGGCTGGCAGCAGCGGCAGGATCAGGGCGGGCGCGTTCGGCAAGGGCTCGCGAGCTAGCGGCAACGCAGGCGAGAGCGACAGGGTACGTGCCGTCTCCGAAGCTGGCTGAGGCAGACTTGACAGGGGTGAGCGGCCAGCAGGACCCTGCACCCCTGCTTTCTGGCCCTGTGTGCTCGCTCCTTTGCCGGCCTGTCGACCCGTCCCTCGCCCCACATCAGGCGCTGACCTTCTCAGCTGGCCTCCTTGACCTGAGCAGCTCTACCAGATCCATTCGCGTATTCACTCGCCGCACAAGCCGATCCCGCCCTTGCCGCCGCCCACGGTCCGCCCTCCGTCGCCCGAGTCGCCCCCGCCGCCGCGAGCCTCTTCGCCCTCTGCGTCAACCTCGAGCGCCTCTGCTCTCTACCCACCCTCGCCCCTCGGCACGGCCGGCCACTCGCCTAACTTACTTGCGCCCGCAATCTTCTTGCCTTCGCGCACCCTGCCCTCGCCGCCGAGCTCGTCCTCACCCAACACTATGCCCGGCAGGTCAGAAGCGTCCATGTCGGTTTACTCTGGCAACACGTCTTACGCCAACGGAGCACGGTCGATGCACTCGCGCCCGCTGTCGACCGACACGCGTGCGAGCGGGTCGACGTCAGGCGGCGGGACCGAGCTCATGATGGACATCCTGGCCGGACAGGCTGCAGTCGACGTGCGCGACCTCCCGTACGCCATCCTTGGCTGGGACGAGGTCGAAGACGCGAAAAAGGTCCGTGTGCTAGCCGACGGTCTGTCAGTCAAAAGCTTTGTGCTGACCTGGGCGTACGCTTGGAACGACAGGAGCTCGCGCTGCTTGACAACCGGCTACAGAGTCTCGTCAGTCGGCATCAGAGGGAGCAGAAGATTCTGACGGCTGCCCGAACGCTCGCCGGCCTGCATGTCAATCACAAGAGGTCCGTGCTTTCATCGTCTGACCGCTCAAGTGGCCAGCTGAGCGCTGACCGATGTCGCGCTGTCGCTGTTCAGGATGAGCCGGCAGACGACCGAGGAGCTCGCCATCGCCGAGAAGCGCGCCGCGTCCGCTGAGAAGGTCAGTCACTGCCTTTCTCTTGCGCGCGAAACGTGGAGACGCAATCTGACGGCGTCGTCTGCTTTGCATTCCCCCATTGGCAGGACATGTGGGCGGTTAAGGAGCGCGAGGCCAACCTCCGACGGCGCCTGACCGAGCATTATGCCTCGATCCTCACCTGGGAGTCTGGTCGGCTTCAGACAGCGCTACGGTCCGCCGCATCCACACCCCAGCCCTATCTCCCCTCGCGATCGCTGGCGTCGCCGTCCGAGTCAGTGCCGGACAAGGGCAAAGGCCGGGAGACCGAGCTGGACGCCGAAGTCGACCGCCTGACGGCCCGCGTGCGCGAGCTCGAGGACCTTGTCGGCGACGCCGGTGAGCGTGAGGCCACTGTCCAGGCCGAGCTCAACGTGGTCAAACGCCAATTTGACGGTCATCGGGGGCAGGTCGACGCGGACCGGAGCACCCTCGAGCGTGAGGTCCAGGAGCTTGAGGCCAAATTGCGCGAGGCAGAGGAGAAGCACGCGCATTATCGCAGCCGGGAAGAAGACAGCCGACTGCAGGGTGTTGAGAGCGTGCGGTCTATCTTGTCCCCGCTCCTTGATCGTGCGCCGCCCGAGCAGGAGGAGACGCTCGAGGACCTCGCACTTACCGTGCGAGACGCGTTCGAGAAAATCGAGGCCGAGGTGCGCGCGGTTAAAAGCGATTTGCGGGAGGTTCAGGAGGGGCTCGAGGGCAAACTGGCGCGGGTCGAGGCAGAAGCCGACAGCGCTGCCAAAGACCACCTCGGCAAGGAGCGCAAGTGGGACGAGGAAAGAAGCGGCTTCCTGCGGCAGGTCAAAGAGCTGTGCGTGTCTCTTCCCCCTCTCGTGGATCTCCTTGACGGCGCTCGCGATGATCTTACTAATTCGCGTTGACCAGCTCGACGCAACATCGCCGCCAGAGGTCGACGGACGCCTCTTCAAGTCTCGAGCTGGCGGGAATCACCGCAACGCTCTCGCACCTGTGGACGCTGCTGCCTGCGGCCTCCCTGCCGACGACGACAACAGCTTCGCACGCGCGCTCGCCCCCCTCTTTCTCATCTCGCGGCGGGCCACCAGCAGCGGGCGAGTTCGACCTCGCCCACTTCGTCACATCCTTCTCGACGCCCAACACCTCGGCCTACCCGGGCATTGATGCTTTCTCGGCCCGGTTCAAGGCGTTTGTCGAGGACTCGCTTACGGTCGTCGAGCGCACCGGCAAGTACGCCAAGGAGCGCGATATCCACAAGAGCAATTCTGAGCGTGCACAGCGGCTCGTGATGGAGAGCAGGGGGGCGCTCGAGACGTATCAGCGGCAGGTTCGGGCGCTGGAGGAGCGGCTCGAGACCGAGGGTGGGCCTGGAGGCTCAGACAGGTGCGTCCCCTTTCTCACGACCAATGAGTCTCTCAATTTGGCTCCCCTCGTTTCCATGCTGACTTGCCCGACGTTGTTCATTGCCCCGCAGTCTGGCTCAGTTCAACGAATTGGAGAGGACCATTGCCGACCTGCGCGACGAGAAGCGGAGGATGGAGGCCTCCCTGCGCTCGCAGGTGGAGGCGTGCGACTCGCTTTCCGAAGCCAACGAGTTCGTCCTACCTGCGATGCACAGGCGTCCGTCCATGCAGGATGACCTTTGCTGACCGTCATCCGTCCCCTCATCGCGTACAACGACAGAGCTCTTTCGCAGCGCGCAATGTCGATCTCGGCTTCGGCCACGGCCGAGAAACGGTCGCTTCAGGCGCACCTCGAGTCGTCGCTCGTCCAGCTGCGGCAGCAGCTGCTGCAGACGCAGGAGGAGCTCGACGACTTCCGCGCCAAGGACATGCAAGGTCCTGGGATCGCCATGCTCGAGGAAGTCAATGCGCTTCAGGATGAAGTCCAGATGTTGAGGGCGCAGCTGCGGGCCAAGGGCGGCGGCGGCGCGTGAGGTTCAATCTCGAGATGGATGATGTTTCTTGAAATGATCTAAGAGGCATGCGAGCGGGCGCGGACTGCGTAGACACCCGAGTCAGGTAGCGCGCGATACAGATAGCCGAAGAGGCGGCCGTGCGGCGCGCGATCGAGAGAGTTCAAGAGGGGGGGGAGGGAGAATAGGGGAGAAGGGGGGGGGGGGGCTTTCGAGACCACCCTCCTCGCTCGTGGCTGCATTGTGCAGACTGCCGGGGACCATCTAGTGCAAATGTCACGTCTCGAGATGCACATCTATTTGGTGACCGCTTCCCTCCGCTACGTCGCCCGGCTGAGTCCAAGCGGGCCGCCGCCATCACGCTTGCCGGCGGCCTCCTTGGCCTCGCGCGCGGCCCGCTCCGTCGCTTCGCCCTGGGCAACCTCGAGCAGTGCCCGGCGTGCGTCGTCCATGAGCGTCCGTGACCGGGCGAGATTGTACAGCAGCTTCATCTCTTGATGACGTAGACTAAAAAATGGCGAAGACCGAGGACCGACGGGCAGGTGTGTCATTGGGAGAGGTAGAGATGGGTAGGGGGTAGGGGTGGTGGCGTCCGGCCAGCAAGGTGGGCAAGGTGTCAGCTTGGACGCCCCTCGACTAGGCGCCAGCGGGGAAAAACACATAGGAAAACGCACTCGGCTACCTTGATCCGGCGCTGCTGTGCTAGCTCCTCGCGGCCTGCTTCACTCTCCATCAGCGCTAGCTGCTGCAGCTGGTCGTCCTCCCGCCGGCGCTCGTCCGCCCTTGCGAGGTCGGCCAGCTGCGCCCGGCCTTCGGCCGTCTCTGCCCATTTCAACCTCTTCTCCTCGGCCAGGGCGGACCGGTAGTCACGCGCGTCCCGATAAGCAAAGACTCCGATCATGAACGTGTAGTAGGACACTGCGAGGCAAGCGCAAAGAGGGCGGTCAGGATGGGAGGGGTGCGTCAAGTCGGCTGAGCGACGAGCTCGCGTCGCTCAGCCTGCGAGGGCGGACGCACTGCAGGCGACCATCGAGTAAAAGATGCGAGGATATGCTGGACCACGAGCGCTGGTAGTGGTTCGGCGCAAGGTGCGTGACTTGACCATGCTGATGATCGGGTAAGGAGGGAGGGACGGAGCTGTCGTTGGGCTGGTGCGATGGATGGGCCTTCGCCGGGCCCGCCCTTCTTCCTTCCCTCGCGCCGGTCGGCCGGAGTCCTGGTCGTGCTGCGCGCCCCCGCCAAACCTCGGCCAAGCTGGGCAGCAGCGCAGGAAAGCGCCCTTGCCTCGGGCTCCGTCCTCGTCGTCCGCCTGCCCATACAGCTCGGGCAGGCTGACAGTAAGATGTTGAACGACCTAAGTGCCAGCTGGACAAAGCTGTCTCTCAGTCCCATCGAGCGAACAAACGTCGACAGGTCGTTGTTTGGCGCCCGTACGTGGGCTACGCTGGCCAGCGCCCGCGCGAGGCGTCGTCGGTCGCCTGCAGTGGACGGCCAAGCAGCGACGCCCTCGCAACATTCACCCCTTCCTTCCCTCTCCTCCCCAGTCTCCTTTCCTCTTTCCCAATCATTGGGAGCTGGAGATCTTACTACAGCTTCTTCACACGCACCATCGCCTTCATTCTTGCCGACCTCACCTCAGAAATGTCCATCGCCGGCCCGCCCCCGGACGAGGAGGAGGAAGAGGAGGAGGAGGCCGACGACCCGCACAAAGCGTGGGAGACGCGGGCTGCCATCGCCCACCTCCTCGGGCTCTGTGAGGCACTCGAGAGCGTCGAGCGCAGCACGGTCTCCGGTGAGCGGCTCGGTGTGGGCAGGCGGCTCAGCGTCAAGGGCAAGGAGCGTGAAGGAAGCGAGGCAACAGGAGGGAAGGGCGTCGGCGGGTCGCACTTGCAGGCCCTGGTTCGTTCCCCCGCCTCTGCCCTGCCCTTCCTCCTTCCTGCTCTTCCCGGCTCCTCTGGCCTTCCTTGGTCACTCGGCTAGCTGTTCCAGCTCTTCACTCCGTCCGAGACACTCGACTCATGCGCCTCTACCTCTCACCCTGCTCTCGGCGACAGCACGACCATCTGACCTACCTCGTCACAATGTACCGCCGAGGGTTGCTCAAGGCGACCGACCCGCCCGTGCGCCTGCCGGTTTCCCAACCGCCGGAGCTGCTCCAGACGACGGGCACGCCCAACGTATTCCGCTTCGGTCGTCGGGTTGCAGGCTCGATAGTCGACCGCACGTGGGTCAAGGAAGCGGCCGAGTCTGCGGCAGATGGCCAAGAAGACGCGGTTGTGAAGAGCATCGCAGTCCACGCGCGCTATCTCGCACGTCCCACCTTCGAGCTTTTGCCGCTTCTCTTTGGTCTCGAGCAGGAGAGCTGATCATCGTACTTATCCTGCTTTTGCAGCTCGCCCTCACCTCGCAGGATAAAGAACCGCAGGCGGCCATCAAGCACCTCCAGGCGGTCCTCGCCATCATCCCACTTTCGTACCCTGAAGCGGTCGAGCTCGCCAGCTCGTCTCGTCGACGGCTGACAAGCCTGCAGGCTCGCATGTTGCGCGTTCCCAGCGCCCCGCCGTCGTCGACATCGCGCTTCCTCGATCCGCGAACAGCATCGCCCCGGGTCGCGCTCGGCAAGGGGACTTCGAGCTTGCCGTTCCCCAAGCGTCTGAGCCCGAACCAGGCGACGGCGAGCGTCAGCACGTCGCACCTATTTGCCTCGGCATCGCTCTCGCCCGCGTCGCCTATGTCTTCGGCGCAAGACTCGCTGCCCATCCCTCGCAACCGACACTCGAGCGCGCCGCCCCTCAGGTCGCCCTCAGATGAGCTGCCGCCCGGCCCTGGCGGCACTGAGGGCGGCTTCACCTCGCGCATGCGTCGGGCGACGTCGACCTTCTCCAACATGACGGCCAACTCAATAAGCAGCCTGTCGCCGTCGCTCTTCAGCCTCAAGCTGCAGGACGAGCGGAGCGAGCAGGCGCCCTGCCTCGTCGACGACCTACTAGTGCACGGCCAGACGGCCGGACCGTCTTCGCCGCGTGCCAGCCCGTGGGCGTGGTTCGGTCGCCGGAGCGTGGCAGAGGGCAGCTTGCGCAGCCTCGCAAGCGCCAACGGCCGGGTCGCGAGCCCGACGAGTGTGCGCGGACCGCCCCCATCGCGCGCGACAAAGTCGTCCCGCCCGCCGATACCGTCATCGTCCAAGCCGCGCGTTATCGCGAGCGTGCCAGCGTCCCCGGGCGACTCGGGCCTAGTGACGCCGCTGAGCCGTCCGCCGGCCTTCAAGACGCAGGCGTCCGACTACGGCGACAAGTCGCTCGACCCGCAGCTGCGCCAGCTCGAGATGAGCAGCAAAGTGACGCGCATGGCTGCCTGCTCCGTCTGCGGGACCGAGGGCGTCAACCTGCCAGAGTGCCCGCGCTGCCGGCTCCTGTTCTGCTCGCGCGGCTGCCGCATCGGCGAAGACGCGGCCGGCGATGGAAAGTGCGTCTCCGAGCTCTCGCCTTTGCTCTGACCGCGACGGCACCAAACAAGTATGCGCCCACTGACTTCCTCCCACCTCCTGCGCCTTTTACAGGAAGCACATCTGCGGTCTGCTCGAGACTCGGCGAGAGGTCGCCGCCGTCGACGCCCCCTGATCGGGGTCGACCGAGCTGTTGACCTGTCGATCTATATGTAGCCCATGCGTCTTTGTTCTCTGCCTCGCCCTGAGCAGCAAATCGACCTGATGAAACGACCGGGCTCGACTGAGGGCAGCCTGTCTGAATCAGCGCAGGAAGAAAAAGGGGCTGGGCGCCGGTAACTTCAGCGAATCAGCGTACCTGAGGGCGTGACTCTGCGTCACGTCGCTCCGGCGGCCCGGACAGACGCGCGCCGCCGCCGACCGCTGCCTGGTTAGAGCTAGAGCCGACGACGACATCGGTCTCTCGTTCTTGACCAACAGCCCTCCCTTTCCCAACTCATTCGCCCTCCTTCTCAATGGCGACCAAGCCTCCCAAGGCGCCTACCAATTTCTCTCGCATATGGGATAAGCTCGCGGCCATCAAGGCGGCGTCGAAGCGAACCTGGCACGCCGGTCCGTCCCCGCGAGCTCTCCCCTCCATCTCTCACGCCTCGTTCGTACGCAGACTGATCTCATCGCTTCACACGCTGGTCCGACAGGCGCTCGGCTCGGGCCTGATCCCAAGGTGCATATCAAATCGCAGCAGTTCCTTACCTCTCGGCCGCCCCGAGGAGCAAAGCTGACGCGACCGGCCAACTGTTGGCCATCTCCCTCCACCCACCCGCAGTTCTTCAAGGACCCGCTGCCGGAGGACGTCTTCATCATGTCGGGTCCCAAAGATCTGAGCGCTCTTGTGCTCGCGTCAGACTCGGACCTGGGAGGATCCTCGAGGATCCAGGTGCGCCTGAGCGATCCTCAGGAGGCGGCGGACAGTTGGGCGATGCAGGGCGTGCGGCACGGCGTATTCAGCGGGCGCATGTCGCTCGCTGTCCGCGAGGAGGTTGAAGGCCGCGTTCGGGGCGGCTTCGTCGGCTGGCGAACCAAGGTGAGCTCTTGTTTATCTCTTGACTTTGTCGGACACCTCTGTCGCACGATCATGGCCCGCTGACGACTCGGTTTGGCTTTCCACCCGGGCGTTCTCCAGCCGAGGATTGGCGTCTTTGGCCCGTTCTGCCACAGCCTCCAACGGCATACGCACCTCTCGATCCCCGTCCGACCAGGCGGCGACCCGCGGCTGTGGCCGCACTGGATGTTTAACCTGCAGACGAAAGGCTACATGCCCGACAGCATCTGGTCGCACCGGCTCGGAATCACGGGCCGCGGCGAGCTCGGCGGCGGCTGGGAAGAGTGCATGGTGCGTCGCCGTCGCCTCTTTCCTGTCGCACAGATATGGCCGTCAAACTGACCTCGATCCTGATCTCCTGATCACTTGCGCTGTGACCATGAACAGATTCCACTCAAGAACCTCGCGCACATATCCAAAGGCCGTTTGACCGACCGCCAGACTGAACCCGACCTCAGCGTCATCACGACGGTTGGCCTGTCGCTGCTCGCTGCGCCGCGCGTCGACCCGGACCGCATAACGCCCGAGGAAGCTCGTCGCGCGCGCAGGTCTCCCGAGGGCGTGGAGGGAGAATTTGAGCTCGCGATCGGACCGATCAGAGCCGTCTACAAGGTGTGTCTGCCCGTGCAATCTCGCGATCGTCTATCCGCTCTAGCGCTGACGGCATCACTATCGCGCCTACAGAGCCCGCACTTCATCAACTTCCACAAGCCCGTCTACTACTCGCCTCCATCAACGCTGTCGTTCTTTGAGCCTCCACCGACGCCGCCGACAAAGTACCCGACATTCGAAGATGCCAACTACCGGTCGACTCTGACGCCGACGTTTGAGCGCGGCAAGTTTCCGGCATACGAGTCTGGCCCCAAGGGCCCTCTGCCCGGCGCAAAGAGAGAATCGGCGGCGGACCAGCGGATCGAGGGAAAGAGCGCCGCCCCGCGGGAACGGACCACCGTTTCCGCGCCGCCACCATCACGTCCACGCACCAACCAAGACGAGCCGCCGCTGCCGCCGAGACGGAACCTTGCGCTGTCGGAGGAGGAGGTCGCGCGGCGTCTCGAGAAGGAGCTCGGACTGTAGCGATTGATGATGTGCAGAACGCGAGAGGTCTCGACGATCTGGGAGCCGAGATGACGCCGGTGGACGTCATGTTCGAGCCCCTGCGACGCGTCCTCCCTCTCTTCTTTGCTCGTCCTTGCAATCGTACGCTTACCCACCGAAGAGCGAGGACACCTCCCTCTCTTCTCCCACGCGGCCATTCCTTCGGCGCAAGCTGGCCCGCGCGGCGCCGGATGACCCTCATCGATGGTTGACTCATCATGGCCAGCGTGCACACGTGGTCCGCATCCAATAGCAACAGCACAGCCGACGACCAGGCGAGCGGCCGCCCTGATGCGCTGGTGTGTCGGCTGCTCGTTGCAGCGCACGGAGACCACACTCCGGCCGTTTTGCAGCCTCGACCCAGCCCTTTGCGAGCGCGTGCGTTACGATACGTTGAACCACTCGTCCTGCCATGCGCCGTCTTCGTGATCGAGGAACGCGAGCCCGGCGTCGCGCAGCTTGCGAGCGACGGGGTACACGCCCGGCAGCGCGCGGTCCTCGGCCGATCTGAACGAGAACCAGTAGCCTTCCACGCCGGGGCGGACGGACCGGAGCGACGGGAAGGCCGACGGGACCTGCTTTTTGAGCTGGCACAGGTCGTTGACGAAGGCGTGCAGCGGGTGGGCCTCGGGCACGCCGCCCTCGTACGGGTCGTGGTCGAAGAATTCTGCGTCAAACGCCAGAAGGATGTCGAGATGTTCGAGGGCTTGGTGGCCGACTGCGAAGAGACTGCGGGGATCGACGACGTTGTTCAAGACCAGGCGCGTTAGGTTGGGCAACAACCGGAGCGGGATGGCGGCCCACGACTGCGCCAGATCCGACCAGGGGTCGATCAGGAGCGACAGGCTCGTGAGCGCCTCGCGTCCGGCCAGCCCTTGCAAGACGCGGTCGTTCACCTCGCCATCGTAAAAGTCGAGCGATATTTCGCTGACGGTCGGCGGGAGGTCGGCGAAGAACGAGACGTTGCGGAATGGGTCGTCGGCGGCGTGCGCGGCGAAGCTCCGGAGCGCGCTCAGGTCGAACCAGCGCGCGAGCGATGAGTCGCCAGCGGGCCCGCCATCGACGTCGATCGTGAGCGACTTGAGCTTCGGTCGGACGTCCGCAGGGGGCGGGACGAGGAGCGGGTCGACCGGCCAAACGAGGCCACATAGGACGGCGAGGCGGGGGACGAGGTGCAGGTTGCGGAGGACGTCCTCGGTCGCCTCAGCTGACACGCGCTCGAGCCAGATTTCCCGAACTAGCGACCGGAGGTGGGGCGAGTCCTTGAGCGCGCGCAGAAACATCCTCAGACTGCCGGCCGGGTTTGGGGACGAAAAGGTGTCGAAAAGGTGAGGTTGCGCTTCGGCCTTTGGGGGGGGGGGTCAAGCAAGGCGGAGGCGTCAGCTGGCGAGCGTGGGCTGTCGCATGGCTGACCGAAGCACCTTCCAGCTTTTCGAGACTAGGCACAGGACGCTCAGCTGTAGACGCTGCTCCTTAAAGGTCTGGGAGGGGTCGATGGCAATCTGCTCAACGACGGTGTACTGCAGCTCGAGCGGCAAGGTGGCTGGCCTGCAGCCTCAGAGGGACGTCCATCGAGGTCAGCCTTGTCGCGAGACCGGGGGATAGCTCGGCCGGGCTAGCAGGCGCTCACATGTCGCAGGAAGGCCTTGTCACACAGCTCTAGCGTTCGAGCGACGAGTCAGGCGAGGAAATGAGGGGCGGCGTCCGCGGACGGATCAGAGAAGAGGGGGAGCAGGCTTGGGCCTGGCGGTGGGGCGTGTGCCGAATAGATCGCGTCGAGGCCGGGCGGCCTGAGTGGACCAGCAAGGGAAGACCAGCAAGGGAAGGGCTCGAGGTCGTTCCTACTCTACGCGGGCACCCGAGGGAGAGTGAGGCAAAGGGCGAAGGGTGTCGTCGTTTGCAAGGTGCCGCCTGGTCGACGTTGCTGCTGTTGGTGCAGTCCCCCGTCGAGCGCGCAGCACCAGTGCAACACGAGACGCGAAACCTCGACAGCCCTCGCATGGATTGCCGAGCCCAAAGTAGTAAGCGGAATACAGAGGGCTCGAAAAGTGAGAGTTGCATGCTATAGCCTGGCACCACCCTGCGCCGGCGAGCCATACGCGTCCAATTCGCGCGCCAAGGCCGCAAGCCGGTCGGCCGACGGCAGCGGCGTTGGTGCGTACTTTGCCTGTGTCGGCCAGACAGAGACGCAGGCGTCAGCATGAGGGACGATGGAGTCGGCATGTAGAGACAAATCAGCGCGAGATGAGGGCGGCGCACCATCTCGAGCTCCTTTTGCGCAAAGCCGCACTTCTCGTAAAACGCTGGGGCCGAGCGGTAATCAAGCGTCAGCCTCTCAGATCGAAGTCTTGACCGAGCGTGAGCGCCAGGCCCGAAGTGATACAAGGTGTAGGGAGGCAACGACGCACCGACGTTCTCCGCACTGCAGTCGAGAATTGTCTTGTAGCACCCGAGAGCCTCGCCGATGCCGACGAGCGCGTTGAGCAAGCGCAGGCCAAGCTTCTGGCCCTGAGCTGAGGGCGCGACGGCGATGTCCTCGACGTGGCCGACCAGCCCGGCATCTATCGAGAAGAGGAGAGTCGGAGCAAGGGAAGAAGAGGGGCGTCAGCGAGCGATCAGATTAAACTGGGCAAGGAGGTTGATGGGCAAGAGGGGACGGAACTGCGGATGAACTTGCGCTCAACGAGGAGCGTTCCCGTGCCGACGAGCTCGTCAGAGGCTCTGCTCACGATGACTGCGACCGGAGCAGAGGCAAGAGGAGTAGAGAGTGAGTTTTGGAGCAGATGAGGCGGTTGAGCGAGTTGGTATCGAGACCCTTGCGCCAGCGCAAGATCGCTCCTCTCTCCTGTGGACGCCTGCTGAGGGCTTGCCGAGGAGACGCCGCGGCGACCGGAGGCTCGAGCTCGCTGGCTCTTCTGGTGAGAACGCAAAAAGACCAGGGGCTCACCGATCGGAAAGTAGCCTCCTCGCATGCCGCGGCAGCGCATGTCCTGTACCACCTCGGCGTACGCGTACTCGTCGAGGTCGGGCGCCTGGGTGAGAACGCGCAGGAGGGCGAGGTGACCGCGGTGGTAGTCATCGGCTGCCAACGGGCGGATCTGCAAAGGTAGAAGCAGCACGACCGTGTGAGGAATACAGAGAGGGAGAGAGACAGCGAGGAGGTCGAGGAAAGCCGCAAGAGTAGGGGCAGGCGGGACGGACGTGGTAGAGCTCTGGGAGGGCTGCGGCGACGGCCTCGGGGATCCAGCTCGGCGGAAAGAGGAGCGAGAGAGCGTCGTCGGGCGTCAAGCGCGAAGAAGACAGTGAGGAGGTCATGCTGTGAGCTGAGTTAGGTGTTGGTTTGAAGATGTGTGATGTCGGGGAAGCAGCCAGGAGGAGAGAGCGAGGGCGAGGAGGAGGGCACAGGGCACAGGGGCGCGTCCTTGCCAACACGCGCAGCCGCCCACCAGTTCGATCGTCCAACGTTCGATCGTCACCCGGCCATGTTTACGCCCCCTTTTACCCGAAGTTTTACCCCCCCTGTCAAGCTCTCTGACGAGCGCCTGCGCCTAGGTTCTCGCCCGCCTAGTTACTAGATGCAGCTCGCCCGCTCACCCCGACGGCTTTGTCATAAGCAGCAGACAGGTGCCACACACCGGCAAGTCGTAGTAGCTGTCTTGCATGTGTGCACCTGAGCATGTGGCCCTGTGACTCGTAAACAGCTTTGTTGGCGAGAGTACTTTTGCGTCACCCGGACCGCTCGACCGCGCGGTGGGCCTGCCCCGCAGCCGGTGCCTCCACCGTGTCAGCCGAGGTTGATGCCGGTTCGCCTTCGCTGCAGCAGCCCCTCGACCTCGGGCGCAGCATCAAAACACACGGCAACGACAGACAGCCCGTCCACGGTCCTCTCTCACTACTCTCTCCTCCTCAACGCTCACCCTGGCCTGTTTTTCTTTCTCCTTCTCCTGCCCTCCCTCACAACCTACCTTCCAGTCGTTCGCCGCCGCTCGTCGGAGTCGTTTCCCCCGGTCGTCCTCACCTTCAGGTCTCGACGTCGCCTCCCCCACCCCCTTTGCCACCTTCCATCCGCTGTCGCGTGACCTGTCCTTCCTTCGCATGCTCGCCCTCGCTACCCTCGCCGCCCTGTCGGCCTCGGCTGGCGTCCTCGCCTCCGACACGTCGTACAACGAGTCGTCCGAGTGCGTGCACCTGCGTCTCGCCCTGGCTTGAGCCGCCTCCAGCTAGCCGCTGACAGAGTCCTTTCGCTGCCTTCCTTCCGGTCGGCCCGCTGTCCCGTTGCTGTTGCGCTCCTTCCTCGCCTTCCCTTTCCAGGTACGCATCTGGTGCCCTCGGTGCTGGTCCTTACGAGACGTTCTACTCGTCCGACATCACGCCCAATGTTTGGAACTTTGCCGTGCCGCTCAACAGCAGCACGGCCGACCTCGCCGCCCCTGGCCTCGTCTTCTCGTCAGCTCGGTGCGTCTCTTGCTCCTGAGTCGCCCCTTGCCCCTCAGTCTGCCTCTGCGAAGTGTCGTCTCCTCGCTCCAATCACTGACTCGCTTCCCCCTCCCCCCTTCCCTTTCGACGCCGCCAGAGGCACCGACTGCGTTCAGGCCGGCGCCGTCATTCACGACGCGTCCGGAAACCTCATCTATTCTGCCTACGAGGTTGCCGGCCAGACCATGTCGTTCCAGAAGACCTCGTACCAAGGCAACGATGTCATCGTCATCTGGACCGGAGATTTCCGCTCCGCCGGCTACGGCTTCGGCCGCAACCTGATCTTGTCCAACACCTACGAGGTCATTGCCAACTTGTGAGTGGTCCCTCGCTCGGTTTCCCAGATCCGCCTGCTCTCCTTGAGGCTGACTCTCATCTCTCCCTGCAGCACGACGCTTGATATCGACACGGAGGCCGACTTCCACGACGTCCAGATCACGACCAACGACACGGCTCTCATGACTGGTGCGTTCCAGGTGCTCCTTCTCTCCACGTCCAATAACTGGTCGCTGATATCCCTTCTGCTCAGCCTACGTCGTCTCGAGCTATGACCTCTCCAACTACACCGACGGCCTGACCGACGGCTACATCGCCGCTGGTCACTTCCAGGAGCTCGACGTCGCGACCAGTGCGTCCATTTCGCAAATTCTTTCTCCAGTGTGCGATCGGCGTCTGACGACCCCCCCCCCCCTCATCTGTTTTGTTTTATAGACACGGTCATCTTCTCGTGGAACTCGCTCGACCACGTCGACCCCGCCCAGAGTTACGCCACCCCGGGCTCGACCGGCACATCCGACACCGACCCTTGGGACTTCTTCGTGCGTCGCCTGCTCGTTTCCTGCCCCGGGCGCGCGTGCTCCCTCACTGACTCACTCAATCGCATTCAACCTTTGGCGGTCTGCAGCACATCAACTCGCTCGAAAAAGATGGTGCGTCGTGCCTCTTGCACTCGTCGCGCTCCGTGTCTGAGTCCAACCCTGACCCCTCTCCCTTCGTCTTTCCAGACGCCGGCAACTACCTCGTCTCGTCGCGCCACATGCACGCCGTCTACTACGTCGACGGCTCGACTGGCGAGATCCTCTGGACGCTCGGCGGCATGAACTCGTCGTTCACGAACACGACTGACGGCGTCGACTTCCAGTGGCAGCACGACGCCCGCTGGCGATCCAACGGCACCCAGGTCTCGATCTTTGACAACGCCGCGACGTCGTGGGAGTCGGACGCCGACTACGCGCGCGGCATCCTGCTCGACCTCGACACTGAGGCCATGACGGTCGGGCTCGCGACCGAGTTCCTGCCCTACAATCGCACAGTCAGCCAGTCGCAGGGCAACGTCCAGCTGCTCGAGAGCGGCAACGGCAACGCTGTCGTCGGCTGGGGCCAGACCCCGCGCTTCTCCGAGTTCACTGCCGACGGTACCCTTATCCTCGACGTGCAGTTCGGCGTCGGAAACGTTCAATCATACCGAGGTACGTCTTGCCAGACCCTCGTGGATGCTCGACAAGACAGCATCCCTGACCCCTCGCTCCCGCACAACTTACTTTCCCCGCAGCCTACAAGTTTGACTGGACCGCCTACCCGACCACGCTCCCCTCCATCGCCGTCTTCCCCAACGGTACGGACAGCGTCTACGTCTCGTGGAACGGCGCGACTGAGGTCGCCACCTGGGCCCTGTACGGCTCAAACGACGCCAAGTGAGTCTTCGCAGTGGTTTGGTCTCGCTTGTCATCGCAGCGTACAGTCGCCCGATCAGGCGCTGACAGCGTCGCGCTTCCCCTTTCCCTGTCTGCGCACAGCTCGACCGAGGCCATCTCCAACACGACCAAGTCGGGCTTCGAGACTGCGCTCGACGCCTCGTCCGCCTCGACCTACGCCTACTACCAGGTTGTCGCGCTCGACGCCTCGAGCGAGATCCTTGGCTACAGCGCCTTCACCGCCCAGAACGGGTCGACCTCGGCGCCGGGCGCGAGCCAGACCGCCCAGGTCGACGCCAATTCGACCGCGACGGCGACGACGGCCAGCTCGTCGCCCAGCTCGACTACTGCCGACAGCGGCGCCAACGCCGTCTTCTCGCGCTCGGGCAGTCTCGTCGCCGGCCTCGTTGGCGCGCTGTGCGTCGTCGCCGGTGCTGCTCTGTAAAGCGCCTGCCCAACGACTCCCTTTGGTTTTGGCCTTCCCAAAATTACCTCCCCTCGTTAGTTGCTCCTCAAGACGCAGTGCGTCCTTTCGATCTCCTTCTTTGGTCTCCTCATCTCGGACACTCCACCTCATCTTTCACCCTTGCCCTCTCCCACATCTGCATTTACTTCGCAACTGGCATCGCACCACCTCCTCTCATCCAACAAGGACGCACACATGCTCGACCGCTGCACATCCGCTTCTGTATTGTCCCCTTTCGTACTTATCGGGTGCGCTCGCCTACAGCATGTTTTTTTGCTGGCTCCCGCTTTTTTGCTGGCTCCCACGCCTCGGTCCGGCCGAGCGCCGATAGCCTGCTGAGGGAGAGGCATGCGGCAGGCATGCGATCCGGAGGTTGGCAGAAGAGGGCAAATTGGACCAGCGAGAGAAGTGTGAGGAGTTGAAATGGGGAACGAAAGGGATACATGAGGCCGAGGGCGGCGGGCGTCTTTGCAGCAAGACTGTCTTTTGTACGGGCGTCTAGAGATGGCAGGCGCACAAAGGGGGGAAAAGGAGGCGAGACTATGAGGTGCAGGAGGCTGCATGAGATGAAGAAGTGAGGGGCCTGGAGAGCGCGAGAGGGACACTCGTTGATAGGGAGAGGTAGGGAGAGGGTGTCGAAACTTAGCAGTGGTGGTGGTCTCGGCGCTCAATGGCTGCAGGAGGTGCAAGTGAGGGTCAGCGCCTGCTTTAGGAGGCCAGATCGGGAGAGCAGTGGTCGGCTCACCTCCTCCGACACGGGTACCGTCGATGACCTTGGCCTTGCCGACCTCGTTCTCGAGCCAGTCCTGGTTGGCAGGGTCGTTGAGCTTCTGCGTGATGGCGTCAACGTCGAGCTGGAGGGTGTCGATCATGAACTGGCCGAGCTAGAGAAGCAGAAAGGCGTCGGGAAGGGCGTCAGCCTCAAGTTCAGCACCAACGTTCTTAGGTAAAGCTGTCTTACTACGTACCTCGACGTTCTCGTGGTTGCCCTTGATCGAGTTGGTAAGGTCGTCGCGACCGTAGGCGATGAGGTTGACGTCGACGGCCGAGTGGCCGAGGGTGGTCCACTTGACCATGGCGCGGCGGGTGAGGGACTGCGCAATGTGGATCTCGTTGGTGTAGCTGGAGCCGTTGTTGGCGACCGCGACCGAGATCTCGGTTCTGTCGAAGCAAAGCAGGGATGGGGGAGGACGGTCAGTGCGGATGCGAGAGCGCAAGAAGGCAGGGCAGGGCCTCACGAGTTGGCGTCGTTAATGCCGTAGGCGGGGAAGATGGTGTTCTCGATGTAGCTGCACAGGGTGAAGGTTGGTCAGTCGGGGAACTAAGGCCATCGTGGACGAGCGGTAGGGAGAAGGACGCACTCGTTCAAATCATCGCCAGTGTAGTCGGCGATCTGGTCGGCGAGGTAGCCGGCAGTGTGCTGGGCGGGCTGGATGGCCTCGGGAAGCCAGCCGTACTCGGGCGCGCCAGTGAATTGGCCTCCGGCGACGAGACCTGTGCATACGAAAGGCGCATACAGCGGGCAAGTCAGCACGAATGCAGGAGGAGATCTCAGGACTAGAAAGATCATGGAATCGCACGTACCTCCGCACTCATGGTCGGCCGCGCCGATCATGACAGTGTCCTCGCTTGCATCAATGAAGTCCTGTTCCAGAGGCCGGACGAAAAGGTCAGCGGGCGAAGGGCGTATCAAGATCGTCGATACTCAACTCACCTTCATCACCTGAACGGCAGAGTTCCACTCAAGGATCTCGTGGACGTGACCGACCAGGTCGTTGGAGTGGCCGGCGTGGTCAATTCGCGAACCCTGAGAAGGATATGAGGAGGTCAGCCACATGCAAATGCAGTCGGGAGAGGCAGCGGAACTCACCTCGACGAAAAGGAAGAAACCCTGGTCCTGGTCCTCGGTGGCAACCTTGAGCGCCTGAAGGGCGGTCGCGGTCATCTCTGCAGGAGTTCGGGTGAAGACTCTGCAATCAGTCGACAGCTGGAAAGCGTGGCAAGCCGAGGGTATGGTCAAGACGAACCGGAAAGAGAGGGCTCCTTGGTAGCGTTGCGGTCAACCTCGTACGACAGGTGCGAGGGAGTGAAGAGACCGAGGAAGGGTAGGGCAGCGTTGTTGCCGCCTTGAAGCGCGTCAAAGCCCGCGCGCTCAGTAAAGACGTTGTAGCCCTTTTCGGCGGCGTCGGCGAAGACGTCCTTGGCGTCGTCACGGCACGAAGTCTCGGTCGTGTTGGGCTCAAAGAAGCATTGGCCGCCGCCGAGAAGCAGGTCGACGGTGTGGCCCAGAGGGGTGTTGCCGACGAGCTGCTCGGCGATCTTGTCCTCGAGATCGCGGTCGTAGATGTGCGAGCCAAAGGCGGCGGGAGAGGCATGCGTAATGCGCGAGGTGACGACCATGCCGGTCTTGAAGCCCTGGGCCTTGGCCGCCTCGAGGACGGTGCCGAGCGGGCTCGCGTCCTCATCGACGCCGATGCCTCTGTCGTATTCGAAGGGGGGAAGGGGCACCAGTCAGTCTCCCATCAACTACACTTCGGGGAGAAAGGACGCCTCGACGAACCCGTTGTACGTTCGGACGGCTGGGAAGAGACAAGGCGAGCGTCAGCAAAGGCTTGAATGACATTTGGGCAGTAGAGGGAGGGTTTGACGCACCGGAAGCGTAGGCAGTGGCGGCAGCTGCCGAGTCGGTGACGAGCGAGTCGGACGATCGGGTGCGGATCGACCCGATGTGAACCGTGTCGGCCGGCAGCTGGGCGTGCCAATCGAGGCCGTTGACCTTCTGGTAATAGTCACGGGCAAAGGTCTACAGCAAGTTGGGGTACGGAGTGAATATCTGCAGCGGCTTTGCCTTGAAGAGCGTCGAACGGAAAGACGAACCTGCGACGCGGGACCGAAGCCATCCGGCAGAGTGAAGATGAAGTTCTTCACACGAGGCTTCTTGCCCTTGTTAGAAGGAGCAAGAGGCTGTCCAGCGCTGTTCTTGCCTTGGGCTAGAGCGAGTTTGCAACATCGGCAGGTCAGCTTGCGCTCTTTGACAGGTCGAACGGAGGAGGAAACGCGTACGCACCGACGTTGGGCGGACCGAAGCTCTTCCTGCTGCCGTCTTCGCCCTTCGCGGGCTTGTCGGCAATGACGGGCTCCCAGGCAGTCTGAAGGGGTGCGGGGACGGGGCAAGTGTTGGTCGAGGCGGCCGTCTCGTTGGCAGCCGACTGGCGAGGCAGGAGCTGACTGGAGGGCAGGTAGGCGGCCTGTGTCGTCTGAATGGCGAGCAGAGCTAGCGTCGAGGCGGAGAGGAGGGCGGCCATCTTGGAGTGGTCGGGATGAAGAGGACGAGGAATCTGTCGAAGAAGAGGGGAGATGAGCGATGCTGGAGCTTTGCCCTTTAAGAAGCGGCGATGAGAGGCAGGAACGTGAGCAGATCGCCCACACGGCGCCTTTGCGGCGCCTCGGAGGGAACGCACGATGGTCGAGCGTCAGCCGAGCAAGCCGATCTGCGCTGCCCTTGCTTCTGGTAGCGCATCTGATGAGCAGAGTCAGCGAGTCTTCAGGAGGATTGGAATGGAGACGCTACGTCAACAGACGAGTCCCCCGAAGCGTCTCCGTTTCAGCCCTTGCCCAACGGCGACCGCCTGGTCCTCTGGCCAGACAGTCTTCCGATCTTGATACGCGAGGGTTCGACCAGAATCTGCGAGCACGACGCACTCGCGAGCAGTCCGGCCGCTGCTCCGGACTGTCGAGAGATCGAGATGTCTTGGCGACTTCGAGCTGGTGCAACGTGCGAGCCGGCCGGCGTGCTCGAGCCACCGACCGCGACCTGCACCACCACGGCTGGCTTGCCTGCCAAGGGACAGGCGGGGAGACGGCGGGGTCAGGGGCTACTCCTGCGGCGATCACCGCTAGCTTTAAAAGCTGGAGCGTGGCAAAGTTCGGAAGATCAGGAGAGATGGTGGGACGGTGGTCCGGGAAGGCCGTCGTCGAGTTGACCGACCGCGTGCGTGAGGGGGAGGGCAGCAGGTGGCCGCGGGCGGAAAGCGTGAGAACCTGCATCCGCAGCGGTCGCCATGGGGACGATAACTGCTTTCTCTCCTTCTCTCCTCCCTCGTGGACTGAATCCGGACCTACTGCAGGCTCGTGTCTGCCGCGTCGCGAGCTCTAACTTGCCTCTTTTTATGGAGGCGCGTGACGACTGCATTTGGTCGCTGACAAGACAGAGCTGCAGCTCGAGCGCCCGGCCGCTGATCGGTGCTGCTCACTCTCAGCATCGGGGAGGGGGACCGGGACGCCCGATCGGACAGCCCATCGAGCAGGCTGCGCTTACAAACGCGAGCTGACACTTCCCCTTCTCTCTCCCATCTAATCAGCATCGGCCGGGTAGCCGATGGCCGATGCTCACAACCCATGCTCACCAAAAGCGCGCGGGTGTTCTTTGCCGATCTTCGCTCAACCTCAACCTCCGGACCTCGCGCTCCCTTCCCTCATCTCCCTCACCGCCGCTCTCGACTCACAGCTCTCCACTCAACCTCGACATGTCCAAGGAGCTCAAGACGGTCCTCGTCATTGGTGCTGTGCGTTGCACCTTGCCTTCCTTCCAGCTCGAGCCCCTCTCTTCGCTCGGCTCCGATAGCTCGACTCACGCGCTCCGTCCTGCCGCCTGCCTTCGCTCAGAGCGCGGCCGGCGCCGCTCTGGCCCGGACGCTCGAGAAGAAGCTCCCCGCGACGCACCGTGTCGTGCTTGTGGACGCACAAGAGTTCGTGCTCTGGCCAATCGCCGCCCTCCGAGCGGCTGTGGTGCCCGGATGGGAGGACAAGGTGCTCGCGTCACTGTCCTCGTTCTTTTCCGCCGGCTCGCGGCATGTCTGCCTCCCCGAGACGCGTGTCGTCGAGCTCGGCGACGGCTTCGTCGTAGTCGACCGCTCCAACGATGAGCTCGGGTTTTCCGGCACCAGGATCAACTTCGACGTGCGTGTGTCTCAACGGCAGAGGCTCTTTGATGCCCCGCCTCACAGCGCTGATATGACATCCGCTTCAAACTACAGGCCTGCGTTCTTGCGACGGGCTCGACCTACGGCTCGCCCATGCGACTGATCGCCGACTCCATCAGCGGCGCTAAAGAGAGCCTGCGCGCCCTGCAGCAGGACGTCAAGCAGGCCGAGACCATCGTCTTGGTCGGCGGCGGCTCGGTCGGCATCGAGTTTGCGGGCGAGATCCTCGACCATTACCCCACCGGCAAGAAGGTCATCCTCATCCAGTCGAGCGACCGCCTGCTCAGCGACCGCTGGCCAACTAAGCTGTCAGACCGGCTTGCTTCCGACCTCAAGAGTATGGGCGCCGAGATCATTCTTGGCCAGAAGGTCGCGCCGGATGTGCTCGAGCAGAAGAAGGGAACCGTTACCCTGACCGACGGACGAACAATCGAGGCCGACCTCCTCTTCGCCACCGCTGGCGTGACTGTCAATTCGCAGCTCGTCGCGGCCGCCGCACCGTCGGCCATCGACGCCCAAGGTTTCGTCAAGGTGGACGAGCACCTCAAGGTGCGTTCCGGTCCAAATCGCATCCGAGCGCAATGTATCACTGACCGAGCCCCCTCCGTCATGTCTCCTCTCTGATTGGTCAGGTCGACTCGAGCGAGGGTCCGTTCGCGGCCGGCTCATACTTTGCCATCGGCGACGTCGCCGCCTCCCCCGGCGGACCGACCGCCATGGCCGCCGACAACGACGCGGCCACCGCCGCTAAAAAGTATGTCCTTCTCGATTTTCCAGCATGAGCTTCCTCAATGCCGCTTCTGACTCGTTGCTCCGTTCTGCAGCATTCTTGCCCTCGCCTCGGGGTCGAAGGCGCTCACCAAGGTGGGCTCGGTCATCAACGGCATCATCATCCCGGTCGGTTCCAAGAAGGGACAGTCTGTGCTGCCCGTGGTCGGCGTGCTAGGCAACTGGCCGACCTCGCTCATCAAGGGCGGCTCGCTGTTCGTCAGCAAGTTTCTGGCGCTGTACCCGCAGCCTACGTCGTCGTCAGTGAGAAGCTTTTACAGCATCAAAGCCACCGATCGAGACGGAAGATTGCGCGGCTGACATCAGTCTTTGCCCGCTCCATCTGCCCGCCCGTCCGCGCCAGTCTTAGCTCCGCTCCCTCGAGCTGGTTCGGCGCGCCGACCTATGCCCTTGCCTCGTCGCTGCTGGTGGGCGCTGCAGCCGTCCTGCTCGTCAAGACCGGACATGTCGACTGGAAACCACTCGGCCCGCGTCCGTAATCTACTAGATCATTTAGACTCTTGCCTAGCTCTCCTTTCAGATCTCATGAACCGTACGACGCCCCCTCAGACTCCTCGTCGTACGTCATGCAAGAGGGCACAATCGTGCCGTGTTCGCTGAGGTCCGGGGCCTGGCCTGCTCGGCTCTTCGCAGCTCGCCAAGGAGTCCCAGGATCTGACGCATTTATGCGCGTCTTCCGGGAGGCGAAGGCTATGCAGGTCGACAGATATCTTCTCCCGAAAGCTGGCGGAGGAGAGTTAAAGTTGGAGGCAGGGAGGGAGTGGAGGCAAAGGGAAGGTCGGCGCATCACGGACAAGAGGTCAGCGCGGCTTCTGATCTGAACGTCGCATTGCAAGACTAGCGGCCAAGGCAGACGCACAGTTTTGAAATTGCGAAAAGGGCACAGGACCGATCAGACACTGCCCTTCTCGGCCCGGTCGCCGTCTGCTGGCAGCAGTTCTGAGGGCGGCTCCCACCCGAAGATTTCGTCCATCTCTTCCAAAGACTTGCCCTTGAGCTCTTCATGTTGGCCGAAGGTATTAGTCGTCAAGTTCCTGGGCAAAAGAAGGCAAGAGGAAAGAAGCGACGAACCAGGGACGAAGAAATAGGCAAAGACACCCGACAGGGCGCAGAACGATCCAAAGAGGTAGAACATGCCGTAGTTCAGACTTGTCGCCATGTACGGAGTCGACCTGTACAGCCGATGGGAGTGCGCATGGTGTCAGCGTCAGCGGAGGGACTGAGACACGGGAGTCCTTCAGGCCTGACCTGGCAATGATGAACTGGAACAGCCACTGGCAACAGGCCGTGTACGCGCCGCAGAACGACCGGATCTGCAGTGGGTAAATTTCGGCGCACTGCGGAAAGCGCGCAAGAGGAAAGCAGATCAGGGGAGGATTCATCGGCAGCCGGTGCTGGTTCGGGGCGACGGCGACAGGGCGGAGGGACGAACGATGATCCACGCAAGGCCGTTCCAGCTCGCGCAAAAGGCGACGCCGAAGATCATGATGGCGGCCGTGGCAGCGCGGCCGCCCGCGGCAGTGCTGGCCGAGATGACAGCGTCGGCTGCTGTCGACGGGTGCGCGATGTTGATGAACGCGCCGATGTAGAACATACTGAGACCGGAGAGATGAAGCGACGGGCGATCAGCGGAGGACTGAAGAGGAGGGGCCGAGCGCGGGAGACGTACCAAATCGTGCAGCAGATGCTGCCCCAGAAGAGGGGCTTGCGTCGGCCAACGACGTCGACCATGAAGCCGAGGAAGACGACGGACGAGACGGCTTTGAGCGCGCCGTAGATGCCGGTGTATAGAGACGTTTGCCTGAGGATTGGAGGAGATTTATGGAAGCGGTCAGTTGAGGGAGGCGAGGAGAAGCAGACACGTGGAGGGACCGCGTCACGCACGTCACCCCGATTGACCTGAAAATCCTCGGCGAGAAGTAATTGAGGGCATTGGTGCCGGCCATGTTCTGGAAGGCCATCATGCAGAACCTGGAAAGTTGAGGCCAGCGGTCAGAACGGCCTAGTCAAGGCCGGGAGGGGACAGCACGCTCACCCAATAAACATGCGGTTCCTGATACCGCGGGCGAAGATGTAGTTGCCCAGGGTCTTCCAGTAGGCCTTGAACCAAGCCCAATGGCCGTCACACTGATTCTTGCGGTGCAAGACCGTGACGTCGTGGACTTGTGCCTCAATCGCGGCCATCTCCTCGACGATGTACGGGTGGTCGGCAGGCAACTTGCGCAGAAAGCACAGGTTGTCGAGCGCTTGCTCGGTCCGTCCCTGCTTGATCAGGAAGCGCGGCGTCTCGCGAAGGAAGATCTGAGCGAACAGGGGAGGTCCGAGGCAGCGTCAGCGTCGAAATGAAGGGGCTAGACACGGTCAAGCACCACTCACGAGCGACAGAAGCAACATGCCCGACGGGACAAGCTGGATCGCTTGCGGAATGCGCCACGTCTTGGCCGCATAGGTGTCCTGGTGCTGCTTGATGCCGTAGTTGATCCAGAACTAAGGAACGAAGGGTACGGCCACAGGACCGACGTTAGAAACGTGCCGTGGTAACAAGGCTAAAAGTGCGAGCGCAAGCAGGACGTACGCCAACGACGGCACCGACTTGGTACGCGATCTCGTAGAAGCCGACCAACTGTCCTCGTATCGCAGGCAGACTGATCTCGGCGAGGTAGACGGGTGCAGCGCACGTGATGCCTCCGACACCGAGTCCGCTGCAGAGCGAGAAGGAGGAGGGGGGCGGGAGTTGTATGCGTCAGAGAGATCTTTGTACGAGGCAGCAGCCGAGCTGCAGCGAGACTAGCGCATCAAGGACTCACACGAGTGCGCGACCGGCGTAGATGTACGACAGCTGATTCGTTGCGACTGTCTGGAGGATTGCACCGACGAGGAACACGACGGTCGCGACGATCAGGCTCATCCTGCGCCCGAACGACTCCATGAGCGGGAAGCAGAACAGGGCGCCGCCGAACGCGCCGGCTTGGAACGTCGAGACGATGTTGGCCGAGACGTTCTGCACAGAAAGGTGATGGGCGACCGGACGGGTGGCTTGGGATCAGCTTCCCTCGTCCAGCCATCTAGGCAACACACAAAGGACTCACGTCGGACTGCGCCTGCGTGAGGGCGTCGAGGCCGAAGTCACGCGTGAAGGACGGCAGCGTGATGGTCACGCCAACGTACGACGAATCGTAGCCGAACAGGCAGGCGCCCCAGGCGACGGCGATCGCGCTCAGGTACAGGCGCAGGTTGCTGGGATAGGGCGGGAGAGGGAAGCCGTCGCGCGAAATCGGAGTCAGCCCGACGTCTAGGTCGTTGCCGGCGCGAGCGCTCGGACGACAGGTGCTGCCTACCACCAGGCTCGCAGGCAGAATGCAAAGATGGGGGACTGACTAGACCTGCGGCGGCGTGACGCGATCCTCTTGGGCCCTGACGAACATGCTGTCGAGAGGTGAGGAGGGCAAAGAGCTGTGGTCGTCGTCGTCGGCCGGCACGTTCGGGGCGAGCTCGACAAAAACCAGGCGGGCCGACGGACGGAGCAGCGAGAAAAATAAAAAAAGAGTAAAGGGGTCAGCGATCGAGACGCACGGCCGAACCGAGAGACGAGCGAGAGAGACGAGCCCCCAGCCATATCTCGCGCCCTCGTACCCAAGTTCAGCCCACAATCGTCCTCCTGATCCCTCTGGCCAGCGCCCAGGACTTCCAAGCCACTCTGATCTACTTTTCTTGTTCGCGCTTCCAGCTGGTCAGAGGCGGCTCTACGTCACCCCCCACCCTTCCGGGCCACCTCGCTGCCTCCCACTCTCCCTCTCTCCCCGAATCATCTCTTCTCTCCTTGACCTGCCTCCGGCCGCGCATCCGTTGTCGTCGACCATGACCCTCGGTAAGGTCGCCCTCAGCCTCGTTGTCTTTCCGGCCATCTACTTTGCGTCGGTTGCGTGCTTTCCTCGCCAGCTATCGGCGCTACAGCCCAAGCGACGCGCCTGGGTCTTGACCCTCTTCTCGTCGGCCTACCTCACGCTCTCGGCCGCGCCGTTCCTCGCCGACTTCGTCAGCTGCGGGGGCGACGTCGCGGCCTACCGATCCGCCGTCCAGGACAGTGCAAGCAGGACACTGTCCGCAGACTGGATGTGCGCTGTCTTTCTGGCCTTCTTGCTCGAGGACACTGTCGTTGGGCACTCGCTTGGGGTGCGTGCTCCAGGGTCCAACGTGCTTCGCCTTGGTTCTCCACCGCAGGGCCTGCGACTGACTGAGCCAGCCCTCTCGTCCCGCGCCTGCTTGGCTCTCTCGCAGACTATCAATCTCCTCACGGGCTACATCCATCACGGCGTTTACACGCTCGTCATCCTGTACGCGATCGCGAGCGAGCAGGCGTGGGTGTTTGCGCTGTGCGCGTTCCTCGAGCTGCCCACGTTTATCCTCGCGTTGTCGACCGTCGTCCCCGCCGCCCGCAACGACCGCCTGTTCGCCGCCGTGTTCGGCGCAACGCGGCTCGGGCTGCACGCATGGGTGCTCAGCAAGTTCGCACTCGAGTCGGTCAGCGACGCCGCCGTCGTCGGCAAGGGCGTCGTCGGCCTGATTGCTCTCGCCTTGGTGCTGTACGTCCTCCTCTTTCGCTCACTCTCGACCCCGCAGAGTCTAGCTTCTGCCAGTCGAGCTGACTATCGATCCGCGAAACCCCCACTCCATACCTGCGTCAGACACATCCACTGGTTCGCCAACAACGTCAGAGGCATGATCGCCCGCCACCGGCTGTCCTCGGCGCCGCCCTCGCCGTTCCCGACGCCGCGCACGTCGGCGACGGTGCCGGCCATCAGCTCGAGCGCGCCCCAGTCGCCGCCGACCATGCTCCTGTCGCCAAGCGGCGCGTCGTCCGTCGCCGGCTCGGACGATGGCGACCTGCTTGCGACGCCCTACGATGGCGCCGAAGACAGCTGGGATCGCAAGGCGCCGAATGACATCCCGGAGATCGTCATTTAGCCGCGTGTACCGCCCGTTTGCTTCCCTCTTCGTTACCCTTCCCCTCTGCGCCTCTGGTCTTGCTCGTCACGTCTACAGCTTTCCTCCTGCCCCACCCCCCGCCCTTTGCACGACCTCCTCACGTCCCCCTTGGCTCATGTCTGTACTCGATCCCCCTTCTAGACCTTGCTCCCCTCGATGGAAAATCCTCTTTACTCACTGTTGACGGCGGTTGAAAGTGCGAGGTTCGTACAGCTCCCTCCCTCCTCCCTCCCCGATGGACCACTCGTCGCAGGTATTCCCTCCGCGTCAATGCTCAGGCGGCAATTGGCGGCGGGTGTAGTAGCGACTCTGCCGACGGCAAGCCGCTCGCGACCGCCGGCAGCGTATGCGGGAAGAGCTTGTGGCCGACAAACGACTTGATGCGCGTGAGCGAGTCCTGCAGGACAAAAAGCGCGCGGGACTCGGCTGGAGACGGGCGCCGAAAGAGAGATGGTGAGCCATGAGTCCGCGACAGTAGAAAGGCTGGCGAAAGGCGAATGGCGCACGACGCACATGATCTCTCCACCGGTCCGTGCTTTTTGAGAATCTTTTGGGCATGGCCTTCGGGCACGATCGAGGTGACCGTCTGAAGCACAGGAAGGAAGTGTCGTCAGGGACCAGGCACAAGGGCGAAAGGAGGCCCTGAAAAGACACAAGGCCGCACCTCGAGGAACCAAGGCAGAAGCGTCGGGTCTTGAGTGTCGACCACCGACAAGTTGTCCATGCCGTGCACCTTGACGACGGCGCGGACCTTTTGCTGGACGTCTGGTGGAGGAGTTCTGCAGTGAGTCAGCCCGAACCCTGAAGACGGCGCGGGACATGAGGTGGACGGACCTCGGTTATTGATGAGCTGGATGATGGCCTAGGAGAAGCGACAAGCAAAGAGCAAAGCGTCAGCGAGACATCTCTCTCACTTTGATGGTGAAGCGAACGCGCAGCCACGGGCTCACTTCGCATCCGGTGCCGTGCCCGATGATGATGATGTCTTTGACCGACGTGAGCCTACGTGGCAGGAGTGAGAAAGGATCAGCGACGGTCCTACGGGCAGGGAGGCACTGAGCGAGCTGCGGTCATCACGCACTCGACAAGATTGTCCCAGATGTGCAGTATGATGTTGCGGTACTGCTCCTTGACGCCCTTCTTGAGCTGCATGGGCGGGAAGGAGGAGACTTAGGTCTCGGGGCTAGGAGAGCAACGCAGCCAACGCGAGCGAGAAGTACCCACTGCTCCGACCGAGGCGACCGTCAGCTGCTTGGGCATGCAGATGTCGATCAGACTTGTGGGTGCGCCCCTCGCCAGCGCAGTGTTGGCGTCCCGGCTGAGCGCCCAGTCAACGATGTGGTGTGAGGGGTCGACCTAGGCGGGGGCATGCACAGAGCGAATCGAAGTCAGCCGTGGGAACGGCATCCAAAGGCCAAACGGTACGACCGATCCCAACGCACGATGAAACCGCTGGCAAGATCCAGGTCGCTGTGACGTCCGGTCGCTGAGCTGATCTTGATGTTGCCGCTGAGGAGTCGCAAAGCACAGAAGTGTCAGCGATGCGATACATGATAGCATCGACTGAGAAGAGACGCACAGGTCGTGCACGAAGAGGACCATTGTCGGTGTCTCGAAGATGTCGCGCCTAAACAAGAGGGAGCAGGGGTCAGACTTAGGGCTCGGCCGTTCAGGAGGGGCAGGTGGTTTGCGGGTCGCTTACGAGAGGTGGACCATGTTCTGGAACGTCAACTTCAGGTCATCGTTCTCGAGCGGCATCGGGATGAGACCGAACTTTTCGTGCAGGTCCTTGCTGCGCTTGGCGGCGACGATGTCTGTGGGGTAGCGCACAAGAGAGGCCATCAGCGACGATTCGTGTGAAGAAGAGCACTGCGACAACGCGCACCCGTGAAGTCCGTGATGGAGTCGTCGACCGCCTTGTACTCTGTCGTGCACACATGTTCAATCGGGAGAAGTGTCAGCCGGTGCTTCAACCGGCGGCGCGAGAAAGGCCTGCGGCGACGCACCGCTCTTGGGCTGGTTCGGCAGGACGTCGAGGATGTCCCAGTAGGCAGCCTGGATGCGCGCGACCTCATGAATCGTTTGTCTGGCCGAATCGGAAACGACAACCGGGTCGAGCGTGCCGTAGCCGTCGCCCATGAGCACCTTGATGCACGTTATGGCCGACTCGGAGACGGCATCGACGTTGTACCCGCCCTGGAGGGGTGAAGAGAGAGGGTTAGCGAGGCCGTAGCATGGTCAGACGAATTGAGCTGCTGCTCAAAGATGCACCTCGAGCGCGACGACGACCTTGGCGTTGGCAAGGCCGTTGAGCATGTGTAGTAGGTAGCCATAGCCCTCTGGCGTGACATCGTACCCTCCAAGCGGGTCACCTCGGGCGGCGTCGAAGCCGGCGGACACTGTACACGAGCAAGCAAGATCAGCCCTGCGCAAAGAGAATGGGTAGTCCAGACGGAGTTCGGGAAGGAGACCGACCAAAGATGAGCTCAGGCGCGAACTCCTGGCAGATCGGGATGATGATGCGCTGGAAGGCGTAGATGTAGTCCGAGTTGCCCTTCGGGCTGCCGCCCCAAGCGACGTTGACATTCTTGCCGACACCTGCGCCGGCGCCGCAGCGCCAGTTGGCGGCGTAGTCCGAGTTGGGGTAGAATGTGCCATCATCGTAGCGGTGAATCGAGATGTATAGGATCGACGGGTCGTCGTAGAAGGCCTTCTGCGTGCCGTTCCCTGCGAATCAGATCCGGCGAACGTCAGTGAGATAAAGCGCTGCGCTGAGCCATCATGAAAACATACCGTGGTGCACATCCCTGGAGGGTCAAAAGAGCGCGCGTGGGGTCAGCGCTTGCTGCTGCTGAAGAGCGGCTACAATGTCCGACCGCAGCGCAAGCGCGCAGACTCACCAGTCGATGATGACGGTCCGGACCTTGCGACTCGAGCGCTTCTGAACGACCCGCGCAGCGACGGCGACATTGTTGAAGAAGCAGAAACCCATAGCTTGCTCGGGCTCAGCATGGTGGCCTGGCGGGCGGACGAGCGCAAACGCGTTCGTGATGTCCGCCAGCGGGTCCATGACAGCGAGTGCCGTCTCGATGACGCCGCCGCACGAGAGCTTGGCGCACATCGCCGTGTCGGGCGAGATGTAGAGCGACAGGTGCTCGTAGTCCAAGTGCGTGGACCGGACGTAGTCCTCGCTGACGTCTGTGAGTACGTGTTGCGCGTGGACGGCCGACGCTGGTCAGCCCGACCGTCACGCATGTGCGCGCGCAATTCGGAGCAACCCGAGGGTAAGACGACAGCGCGCGCACCATAAAGCTCCTGGACCCTCTCCCACGGGTCGAGCGAGTGGACGAGCAGGACCTCCTCGCGCGTCACCTCGCGCGTCGGCAGCCGCTTGAGCCGCTTGAGGAAGCCGCGCTGCTCGAGCTTCGCGTACGTCTCGCCGATCCGTTCGGGTCGCTCCGGGTGCTCGTTGTAGAATTCGCGGTGAAGCAACATCCGGCTGTCGTACAAGAGCGCCGTCCGCGATCGTGAGACCATCGGCAAGGGCTCGGGCGTGAGGCTCGACCAGGCCCGGGTCGCCGGGGCGCCAGATTGGAGGCGGGCAAGCTGCTGCTGCTGTAGCGCCGACGGCGGCAGCGGTGCCGCCGACTGCCCGGCGGCGACGGGCACAGCGACGACCACCTTTGCGCTCAATGGCGACCTCGATCGGCTGGTAGGTCGCGAGGGTCCAGCAGCAGCCGGCTGGTCGGGCTCTGCCACGACGGCTCGAGGTAGCGGGGCAGGAACTGGAGCGGCAGCAACAACAGGGACAGGGGCCGGCCCCGGCGCGTACTCGATCAGGTCGAGCTCGTCGGCCGACGACATGTCGACCTCCATGCCGTTCATCGCGCACGCCTGGGTTCACTTCTTTGATGGGGAGGATCCTGGAAAGATAAGGAGGGAAGCGTTCGTCGATGTCTGGTCACAAGGGAAGAGGAAGAGACTTGCTGCTTGCCGTTCGTATGGGTAGCTGGGCGGGGCAAAATGGCGGAGGTCGGGCCTCCTCCTGTCGCGCGCGCGGGCTGCGAGCCGCGCCAGCTACAGCCACTGCGTTCGACCTTGACCTTGCCTGCAGCTCTCCAACCTTTCTACTCTTCAGAAAACAGCTGGCCAAAGCGCTTCCTTTCTGTCTCGACCTTGCTGCCAGGTCTTGCCCGTCTGCTCGAGCTCGCTCCGACTGCCGGCGCCTCCCCTTCGACTCGTTCCCCAGGCGCCGCCGCCGCCGCCTCCGTCTCCGCTCGGAAAGCGCCGCCCTCGCCGCCTGAGCAGCCTGCCGCCATTTACTCCCAAGCAGGAGCAGCGTCCTCTCTCAGGCTCAATCCAAGCACAAGAAATCGCGGTCTAGATCATGCGGCGGGATGTTCGGGTCCTCCTCGTCGGTGACGGTGCGTCTACACCGAGCCCTCCAGGCCTGTCGACGTGCGGGGAGAGCTGACCCTCGCCCGAGCCGGACCTTCATCCCTGCACTTCGTAGAGGGCGTCGGCAAGTCGACCCTGATCACCTCGGTGCGTCTTCTACCCATGCTTTCAGCGCTTTAAAGCGGAGCTGATGTTGCCCCGACAATCTCTTACAGTTCATTAAGCGGTCCTTCGTTCCAAACGTGAGTGGCCCCGAGCTGCCTCTTCGCTTTGCCGACGGCAGCCTGTGCCGGCGCTGATGCGTCGTCCGCGGTTGGCTCCCCTGCTGCCCCCACCAGATTCAGCGCGTGCTGCCAGAGATCACGATCCCAGACTGCATGGAAGGCGTGACAGCCTCGATCGTCGATTCCTCCTGTGCGTCCCTGTCCCGCTGCCTCTGCTGGCTGAGCTCTAGGGCAAGGAAGAGGGGCTGACTTCTTGGTGCCGCGCGTCGGCAGCTCGCCTCGCGGACCGTGCCCACCTCGACGCCGAGCTGCGCAAGGCTCATGTGATTGTCATCGTTTACAGCATAGACCAGCCGGCGTCATTCGACCGACTATCGGCTTGGTGGCTGCCGTACATCCGCCAGCGAGGCGTCAACGTGAGCAGCCGGCCAGACACCCCTGCGCTTCGCGTTCACTACAGCGGCGGCTGACTGCCCGCCCGCTCCCTCAATCATGTCTGTCATATCAGGTGCCCGTCATCCTTTGCGGCAACAAGATTGACCTTCGCGGTGGTGAAGTCACGAACCAGGACCTTGAGCAAGAGATCATGCCGATCATGAACGAGTTCAAGGTGCGCGGATCCCTCAAGCCCAGCTGGTGGCGCCCTGTGCAACCTGAGACTGATCCTCGTCCTGCCTGGCTGGCGTGCTTTGCTCCGTCTGAGAGCAGGAGGTCGAGACGTGCGTCGAGACGTCGGCGCGAACCATGCTCAATGTAACCGAGATCATCTTCTTTGCGCTCAAGGCAGTCTGCTACCCGCTCGCGCCGCTGTACGACTCGCGGGAACATGTGCGTCCTCGCTTCCCTTGCCCTCAAACGTTCTGCGCATGCAAGAGGGCTGACTGGATGAGTCTTGCCCGGCTTCGTACCCCACAGGCGTTGAAACCCAAGTGTGTCGATGCTTTGCGGCGTATCTTCAAGCTCTGCGACGTCAACAAGGACGGCGTGCTGGACCCGACGGAGCTCAATGACTTTCAGGTGCGGCGCCCAGTAGCCCCATCTCAAGCTCGCATGCTGACCATACTCGCCCTTCACCGACTTTCGCGTGCTCTCTTTCTCACACAGCGAAAGTGCTTCGACACGCCGCTGCAGCTGCAGGAGATCGACACGCTGTTCCGCATGATTGCGGAGCACGACCCATCGATGGTGACGGACGGCGGCATGACGGCCGAGGGCATGCTCTACTTCCACACGCGCTTCATTCACCAGGGCCGCGTCGGTGCGTGTGGGCGCGACTCTTCTTGCGCCTCTCTGACCTCGACCACGGGCTGACCTGCCTCCTGCGAGCTTCTGCAGACACCATCTGGATCGTCCTGGCGAGCTTTGGCTACGGCGAGGACCTGGAGCTGAAGGAAGAGGTGCTGCGTCCAAAGTGCGTCCCTCTCCTCTTACTGGTCTTGCCTAGCACGGACGCTCGAATTTTGACGCGCCGAGCGCTCTCGCAGACTTGAAGTCCCTTACGACTGCTCAGTCGAGCTCTCCCCGAGCGGGTACCAATTCCTGACGGAGATCTTCGAGATCTTCGACCAGGTTCGTCTCTCACTTTCGTCTAGGCTGATTTTGCAGACCTGACCTGACCACCTTTCGACGCGCATCTGCCTCGCGCCTAGGACGAGGACGGCGCGCTGTCCGAGATCGAGATGGCGGCCTTGTTCTCTACCTCGCCCGGCAACCCGTGGCAGGGCACCGGCTTCCCAGATACGACCGTCACCTCGCTCGGCAAGGTCACGTTGCAGGGGGTCAGTCGCGTCCCTACCTCGCTTTCACCGCCAAAGCTGACCCGGGCTGTTCCGCTACGACCCTCACAGTGGCTTGCGCAGTGGAGGTTAGCATTGCATCTCACACATTCATTCACTGTCGCACCGTCCACCTGCTGATTGAGGCCTTGCGTTTTCTGTGTTGCTCACAGCATGACGACCCTACTCGACCACCGAATTACGCTCTCGTACCTCTGCTACCTCGGCTACCCATCACAGCCGTCCTCGAAGGACGAGCCGACAACCAACGCGCTCAAGGTGACGCGGCCGCGGCGTCAGGACCGGCGGGCGGGCAAAGTGACGCGCAATGTCTTCCTCGTATACGTCGTCGGCGCGGCCGGCTCGGGCAAAACGGCGCTTTTGCGGGCCTTTGCGAACAAGGGCTTCGAGGAGGCTTGGGAGCCGACGAGCCGCGTCACTTCGGTCGTCAACGGCGTCGAGCGCGGCGGCGGGGAGAAGTACCTTGTCGTGCGTTCGCCAGGCTTCTTCCCTGTGGGCCTCGGGCAAGATCACCCTCACTGACGGCTTGCCCCCTTCTCCCCGCAGCTGCAAGAGTTCGGCTCCATCTACGAGTCCGAGACGCTGCGCAACCCGAAAAAGCTCGAGCGGGCCGACGTCATCGTCTACGTCCACGACTCGAGCGACACTAATTCCTTCTCGTACGTGTCGAATCTGCGGCAGCAGTACAAAGGAGTTCACCAGATCCCGTGTCTATTCGTCGCGACCAAGTCGGACCTGGATCTCGCGCAGCAGGTGAGCAGCATCGACCTCGCGCCTTCTCCTCTTTGCGATCCAGCGGACTGTTGACCTCTGACGCACGCCTTCTTGCACTCCCACAGCGGCATGAGGTTCAGCCCGACGTCTACTGCAAGCGCCTCGGCCTGCCGGTCCCCATCTCGGTCAGCGTGCGACTCGGTGCGTATTCCGTACCCCACTTGCGGGTGCGCCTGCATCTCTATAGCTGATTCCCTCCCCCCTCTCGCTTTGCAGGGCAAACGGCCGACGTCTATTCGGCAATGGTCCGGGTGGCCATGAATCCGTGCGACCTTTGCACTCTTTTCATCCTAATCCTGAGCTCCTCTCATGCTCGACAGCCGCTGACCCGCCTACCTGTCCCACCTCTTTCTCGCTACAGGAACCTCCACATCACGGCCAAGTCGTCGGCAAGTCTGATCCCGCGCTTGCCGGCGGTGCTAGCGACCGTCAGCTTGAGCGGACTCGGCGCGTTCGTCCTCTACCGATGGTACCGCGGCGTCGGGATCGGCGGGCCGTATCAGTGGGCGGCGACGGTCAGTGGGTGGCTTGCGTCGGGCGTCGCGCTTGTCAAGGGCAGGGGAGGTGAGCTGTAGATCGGCATTGAGACGAAGATGTTCCATAGAGACCATGGCAGTTCATCAAGAGCGGAAAGGGGGGGGGGGGGCGACAGTGAGGGGAGAGGGCGGCAGAAGATGATGGACAATCGTAAACGCTAAGAGACACAGACAAAGGGTTGGAGGGCTAAGGTAAAACATAGAGGCGTGGCGTGGGTGAGGTGTTGGTGGCAACAAAGCGGCTCCAATAGCGGACAGAAGTGCATGACGGAGTGGAAGGGCTGAGAGCGTCTGGAGAGAAACAGTGGCGAGAAAGGTCGGCAAAGCTAGTCGTGGCGGCAGCGAAGCTGGTGCACCTCGCGCCGGGCGTTGGTCGCGTCGATGAAGGCCGAGTAAGACCACGTCAGGTTACGAGCGCCCGTCGGCAAGCCGTCGAGACTGCACCACAGCAGGGGGGCAGGATGATCAGCACGGGACTGAGCTGGGCTCGACAGCGCGAGCAACGGGCGAAGACGGACTCACCGGTGGAACTGTTCGGTCAGCGTGCCGCCGGGGCCTTCAAACGTTTTACCGACGAGCAGGAAGCCCTCGGCATAAGTCGTCAGGCCGCGCACAACGTCGTCGAATTGACCGTTCAAGGTGTCGAGCACGCGACCGGCTTCAAGCGACGGGTCTATCGACTGCCAGAAGGGAAGCGAGACTGCGGTGACCGAGATCTGTCCGGTGGTCAAGGCGTGCACGGCAACCCTGCATCGACCGGTGTGTACGAGAAGAGTCTTTCGTCAGCCATCCGCACTGACGCGAATGGAGAATGATCAGTCAGCAGCAAGCGCCACAGACGCACCGATACAGGAGCTCGGCTACGCCGAACGTCGCCAGATACCAAGGATTGGCCTTGGACCTGCCGTCGCCATCGTAGACGTCCTCGGGGTAGCGGCCGACCGCTATGGCGCCGTGCCACTCGGGCCGACCTTGCCCACCCTCGTTGATCTTGTAGAGGTCGCCCCGGAAGGAGTCGACGTACTTGATGAGCGTGGCGAGTACACGCTCGTCGACGACCGACCAAGGCTGCTCGCCGGCCTTGCCGCCGACGTGCAGCACAGCGAGGATGACGGCGGCGTCGAGGCCCGACCGACCGAACGAGTTCGGGTCGAGCGTCGCCGTGATGAAGCCCTTGTCGGCGAGCCAGAACTGATCGAGCTTGGAAGTGATCTCTTCAGCTTGATCCAGGTAGAACTTGGCCGCGAGGGGGTCGTCCATGGCGAGCGCGAGCGCGGCGCCGTCCGTGAGGGCACGGGAGGTGGCGAGCAGGGTGAAGAAGTGGTGGCCGTTTATTTCCTCCCTGAGATTAGCGTGCGGCGAAGACTTTGTTAGAGGAGATGCGCACAACGGGCTGAGCTGAGAGATACACTTGTACGCACCACAAGTCAAAGGACGTCTCCTGCCAGTTGTGTGCGCTGTACTCAAGGTCCGACTTGACGATGGACCCTGCCAGAGAGCGGTCGAAGGTCAGCTGTCGTCCGCACCTCGCATGAAGTGAATTTGCCTTCGGAGATTCGACGGACCTGGAGCAATGAGCTTGGCCGGGTTGTAGAGAACCGAACGTACGTACTCCATGTCGAGAGGTTCGCCGCGCGCCAGGAGAAAGCCAGCGTAGCGCATAGTCACGAGTGCTCGAAGCGGCGGGCCATCCTGGGGCAGGAAGGCAAGGACGAGCGACAGGCGTCAGAGGCTGCGCTCATGAACCATGCGGCGGAAAGGCTCGCGCGGGGCTGGAGGCTTGTGTGCGCGCGGAACTCACTCGCTGAGGCCGCCCCCACGAGCCCGTGAAGGCGCCGCCGTCGACCTCAAACTTGGGCTCGCCGAGGCCGCCATCGAGCAGACCGCCACTCGGCGTCTTGACGAGCTGAAGCTCACCCTGACTGCTGACGTACTCGCGCAGGAGCGGCTCGAGCGAAAAGTCGGCGTGCGTGTAAACCGAGCCGTTGGCGTACGGCACAAAGCGGTCAAAGACGGTTGAGAACGTCAGGGCCGAGTCGCGCGACCACGAGTAGTAGTAGTTTGGGTGGGCCTTGGATGGCGAAGCGACAACCAGGCCCGGCTTGGCGCCTGCAGCGGGACCTCTGAGGGAAGAGGTGGGATAGACGCAATCAGAACGAGCCGATGGCGTCAGCGCGCTTTCAGGATGCTCCTGGCACGAGCGAACGAGCCGAGGGAGGAAGGCCGGCGCTCACATGTTGGCGAGCAATCCCCACCAGGCAACCGCCCGCTCGTCCTTGACCCAGTCCTTGAACGAGCGCGACTGACCGAGACCAGGCTTACCTCGGCGGCAGGACGTCTGGTGGACAGAAGTCGGCCACCGTCCAAGGGCTAGGCCGCCCGTCGAGAGAAGGGAGCAGATAGCGAGCAAGGCTGCGCCGAGCGGGACGAGCACGAGCGCCCGCCGGAGCAGGGTCCTCGACCGGACGTCCTTCTGGCGGCCAGGCCGCAGGTGCTCGGTCTCGAACGAGGGCAAGGTGAAGGTCTCCTTCATGGCTGAGATTTCGGGAGAAGGTCTTGAAGGGAGGAAGGAGGTCGTGCAGCCAGACGAGAGGCAGGGTTGTGGTCGAAGGGAGGGAAAGGGTCGAGCGAGCTGCCTTCTCAACTTGTCAGTGACGCGGTCGGGACCCCCGCGCCCGGCTACTTGTGTGGGCCGAGCGGGGCCTGGACCGACCTCGTCAATGTTTGCCTCCCCTCAAGTACGTCTCTCGCGTCAGCCTACTACACGTCGGACAGCGACATTGTCGCGCACGAGAGATGTGACGAGTAGTGTTGCGGTCGTCTACTCGTTGCCGCCGTCGTTGATGCAGCTGAGCTCCTCGAGCTGCTGCTGTACAGCGCTGGCGCGCACGCGCCGCCACCATGCAGCCCAGTAGCAAGCCTTTGGGTTGACGCTGCCTGTATTTGTCGACGAAGGACAGCGCTCAGCTTCTCGTACCCTCTACGGGCTCGCCGCTGCCGAATCGAAGGGACATGACTAGGGCAAGGGCGAGCTCTTCGCACTACTACTACCGCCGCAACCTCGGCCCGGAGTTTTCGGCCTGGGTTGCTGCGCACGCTGTCGCCCGCCCGCCCGCCCGCGCCTCGACCTCGCAGCAGCATGGCGCGCATCCTCTTGTACGACAGATCCATGTTCCTCGACAAGAAGACAAACTTGCAAGAAGATCGGCCTTGTGGGAGGGAAAGATGCGACTCGACTGTGCCGGCTGCGGTCGGACGCTTTGTGAGGCTGGTTACGAGAGCCAGGCGCCGGACGCGATTGGCAACACCTGCGGCCACACGCGGGGGGTGTGAAAGGGCAGATCGAGCGCCCGCGCGCTGCTGGCCGCCGCCTCTGCGTCCCGAATCCAGCTCTCCTTCGACCACACCTCGACCACTTCGTTTGCAGGCCTGTAAATCAGCCCCGACCCTCTCTCAGACCACACACCTTCAGGTATGTGCACTTCCGCGTCCCCTCGCCGCTCGTTGGACTTCGTCGCTGACGTTTAGTGCTCCGTCCCCTCTGCGACCGCCTCTCACCCCTCTCGTCTGCGGGTTTTCCTTGCTGGCCGCCTCTCATTCTTCCTTCACAATTCCTTGCCTCGCTCTCGTCTTTTCTTCCCATCCTCTCGCCCTTTGCGCTGGCCAGCTTCGACTCAGCCGGCTGTACCACCAACTCGCTCGTCCTGCCCATTAGAGGACACGACCCGAGGTTCCCGCCTGGTGAGTCTGGCCGCGCGCTCAACTCCCCTGTCCCCCCCCCCCCCCGCGCTAGCTGCTTTGCCAGCAGAGCACCAGCGATGTTCTTCCCTCCTTCTTCTGCCTACCCCGCCCTCCCCTTGCTGGCGGCCACGGTGCTTCTCGGACGATTCCCATCGACTTTTCTTGTCTCGGGCACCGGGCCAGGCCGCACCATACTGGCTGCGACTTTTTCAAAGCTCGCAGCCCTCGGGCAGTTCCGCCGGCCTCCTCCACGCTGCTCCGCCGAACCTCGCTCGATGCCGTTGCAATCGCATTGGCTGACCGACCCTCGCTTTCTTCCTCCCCCCCTGTATGACGCCGTCCTCCATCCGACTGCACTGTTCGCCTCTTGGGCTCGTCCCTCACAGTATCCAGATCCACCCACGACACCACCACCCCTGTGCCCATCACTCGCCTCAGCCCCCCAGGACCCCTCTCCCCTTCAAGCCATGGCCACCACTACCACCCCTTCATCTCCAACCGGCGCCAACGAGGCCTCTCGCAATGCCTCCGACTTCCTCGATCTGGCGGACTCCGTAAGACTTCTCTAGTCGACTACATTGGATGGGGTCACTTGCGAGGCGACGAGCAGAGCTGACGAAACGAAACCATGTCCTTGGGTCGGCAGGGCTCGCAGAAGGCGACGCAGGCCGAGCTCGCTGCTGTACGTGCTCAGCCCCGCCTTTGCCCCCTTTCTCGCTCCACATCCCGTATGCTGACATCTGTCGCCCTTGCCGGTCATGCTCGCCTTAGCGCGTCGAGCAGAAGAGGATTGAGCACGAGCGCCAGCGCGCCGCTCAGCGCGCCCTCTTCGAGGCCCAGATGAAGGTCCTCGAGGAGGAGCAGCAGCGCGAGGAGGCTGCCCTGCTCGAGTCCAAGGGCGACGCCTCGGTCGCCAATGGCACTGCCACCGCGCCGTCCTCACCGCCCAACAAGGGCGCTGCCGACCTCAAGCCTGCGCCGATCGGCCCGCCCTCCGGTTTCAAGTCGATGCCCGCCTCCCGCCGTGCCTCGGGCGGCAACAAGGATGACCCGACGTTTGGCCTCGGCAAGCTGTCGCTCACGACGGCTGCCTCGCCCTCCGCCAACGAGCCAGGCAGGTTCGCCGCCGACGGCATCCGCGACGGCAAGGCGCATCCTGACCCTTTCAACGGCGGCTACGCTGGCAAGTTTGGCTTTACGGACGACGGAGGCGTCGCTGGCAAGCCCTGTGAGTGCTGACGCTCGCGGCTCTCCTTGGAGAGCGACATCGCATGCTGACCCTCGCCTGCTCAATCACCCACAGCCATCAACCTGAAGTCGGACTCGCCTTCGTGGCCCAACTTCCCCGGCGGCCTCGAGACTCAGACGGTCCCTCTGACCGGCCGAGCCCCCGGCTCAACCAATGTCTCGCCTCGCGTCTCGACCGCCGGCATCGCGTCGCAGAACCTTCGCGGCGCCTCGCCCGGGGTCGCGTCCCTGGCGGACTCGATCTCGACCCTGCCGTCGATGAACACGCGCTCGGTCCCCGGTACGCCTCAGGTCGGCTTCGCGCCGTCCTCGGCGGAGCGCAACCGCACGCTCGCTGGCCTCACCGGCGGCTTTGGTGGCGTCAATGTCAGCCAATCGGGCCTTATCTCGCCCTCGGTCCACGCCGGCGACAAGACGCCCGGCCTGGGCGCTGCCTCGCGCGGCTTCTCCAACCCAGACCTCACCCAGGCCTTCAGCAGGTCGCTCGGCGCCGGATTCCAGAAGAGCGGCGACGACTACACCTCGCTTGGTGACGACGTGCGTGCCCTCCCTCTGCCCTGGCTCCTTCTGCCGGATGTCGCGCTGATCCGAGTCGCTTCCCTTGCATGCTGGCAGTTTGGCGTTGTTGACCCCAATGTGTACCAGTCGATCGGGCTCGGCGGCCGTTCGCGCGGCATGGGCCAGTACGGCTTCGACTACGACGCCCGAAACTCGTTCAGTATCGACAACAAGATTGACGGCCTCGGCGGCGTCAAGCACAAGCGGGCCGAGCTCGACCGCGACACCGAGTGTGAGCCGAGTCTGCTCGCTTTGACGTTCGCGCCTCTTGTTTCCCTTGCCTGACCCATCGGTTTTTTTTTTCTTGTTGCCCTGCGCCCTCAGTCAACCGCTTCGCCGGTACTCGCATCGAGGACCTTCAGGGCGAAATCCTGCCCCTCTGCAAAGACCAGCACGGCTGCCGATACTTGCAGAAGAAGCTGGAAGAGGGTGTACCTGAGCACCGCGACATGATCTTCCGCGAGACCTACGGCCACTTTTCGGACCTCATGACCGGTTCGTTGCCTCTGCCTCCTGATGCTCGACATTGCCCACAGACTGACTCAACTCAATGCATCTCATCCAGACCCCTTTGGCAACTACCTCTGCCAGAAGCTGCTCGAGCACACGACTGATGAGCAGCGCAACGCCATCTGCGAGTCGGTCGCGCCCGACCTCGTCACCGTCTCGCTCAACATGCACGGCACGCGCGCCGTTCAGAAGATGATCGACTTTCTATCCACCCCTCGCCAGGTGTGTCCCTTTCTTTTCTACCCGTCCTCTTTCATTTTCATCTGTCGCGGTGTGCTGAGATTGGCTGCCTCACCCCTTCGAGCCTCGCCAGATCCACTCGATAATCATGGCGCTCCAGGCCAGCGTCGTTCCGCTCATCAAGGACCTCAACGGCAATCACGTCATCCAAAAGTGCCTGAACCGACTCGTCCCCGAGGACAATCAGGTACGCCCGCCATTCGCTGAAGGCTTTGCGCAACTTGTCTATCCCGAGGCTGACAATGACGGATCCCCTTTCGCAATCTACAGTTCATCTACAACGCCGTCGCCGCCCACTGCGTTGAGGTCGCGACTCACCGACACGGATGCTGCGTCCTTCAGCGATGCATCGACCACGCCGCCGACTCGCAGCGCGTCCAGCTTGTGACCGAGATCACCTACCACGGTCTCACGCTCGTCCAGGACCCCTTCGGCAACTACGTCGTCGTGAGTTACGCGCTGTGTTTGACCACCCCTTTTCGCAAGTCCACTTGAGTCTGACGCAGCACGCGTTGTATCACTCTCCAGCAATACGTCCTTGACCTCAACGACAATCGCTTCAGCGACGCCGTCACGCGCCAGTTCTTCGGCAACGTCTGCGCGCTTTCGGTGCAGAAGTTTTCGTCCAACGTCATCGAGAAGTGCATCCGCGTTGCTGAGCCCGAGACGCGAAAGGCCCTGATCGCCGAGCTGCTCAACCGCAACCGACTCGAGAAGCTCCTGCGCGACTCGTTTGCCAACTACGTCGTCCAGACCGCGCTTGACTACGCCGAGCCCGGACAGCGCATGCTTGTGCGTCCCTCTCAATCGACTGGCTGCTTCATCACCCACCCCAGCTTGCTGACACGTGCTTCCCTTGCTCTTCCAGCTCGTCGAGTGCATCCGGCCGATCCTGCCCATGATCCGCAACACGCCCTACGGCAAGCGGATCCAGTCCAAGCTCCAGCGTGAGCACATGGAGCACCACCACCACCCTTACGGCGGCGGCGGTGGTGGCGGCGGCGGCGGCGGCTACAACCAGCAGGCCGCGCTGCTCAACCTCGCCCTCGGCGGCGGCGGCGGCATGAACATGATGAGCCCGCCCCCGGTCCACGCCCCCCACCGCCACATTGGCAATCCGGCTTTGCACCACCCTAACGCGCTCGCCGAGGCCTACGGCGGCCGGCCGCTCGGCAACTTCAACGGCGGCGGCCACAACCTGCAACAGCACGCCCAGCTCGACCACTTTGGCAACCCGTCCGGCGGCCAGCAGCAACCGCAGTACGGCAACGGCCTCGGCAGCGCCGGCTTTGGCATGGGCGGCGGTCTCGGCGACTACGGCCAGCAGCAGCAGCACGCTGGATCGTTCTACGGCGGCATGTAGGGGGGAAAGCCCGGCCGACCTTCATGTCATCATCAACATTGACCCATCAATCCTGGCGTTCCTCGCTCTCCTCCCTAGAACAATGACACGCCCTTCCGATACCCCTCCTCCCCTTTCTGCTTTGGCCGTCCGGCCAGCGCTCCCTCCTCTTTCCTGCCGTCGATCTCCTCCTCTCGCCCTCAAATTTCGGTCTGGACGTCTGTGTACCGCCGCGCGCCCTCGCAAATCAGCCTCTTCAAAAGGAGGTCGCCCCTTCCCGGAGCGGTCCCGCTTCCTTTCTCCAATCTGCTCAAAAATCCCTCCTCTTCCTAGTACCCTCGCATCGTTCGCTTGGTCGTCCCAGTTGAAACCCACTGTTCCACCAATCAATCCCTACTCTCTCTCCCTCCCTCCTTCCTCGTTGTCCCGCTAGGTGTTTTACTTTTCCCCCTCCGTCTCACTGCCCCTCTCCCCTTCTTTCACACTCTTCTCTCTTTCACCCCACCCAAATCCTCCCCCCTTAGAAGCTTCTCGAGCTGTATCCAAAGTCGCCCCCTTTCTTTTCCTCAAGGACACACCGTTCGCGGCGCTTGCAAGTCATAGTACAGGGTAAACCGCGTGCTCATGTCATCAGTCTTTGTACAGAGCGCTGGTGCGCCTATTTCCGCCTGGCCCGATTTCCTAGCGCGCGCTCAGACGACGACAGGCCATCCTGTCGAGAAGTCGAGATAGTTGATGGCAACATCGGATGCCCCCGACGGCAGATAGTAATGGTAAACGAGCAAGGTGTTGCCCTCGTAGCTGAAGACCGACTGCCCGCCAGGACCGACGATCTGCGAGGGTCGATGAGGGTCAGTCGCATGCCGCAGTAAGCAGAGCGGCGTCGAAGGGGCGACGCACCGATCCGTGGCCTGCGAGGATGACGTTGCCACCACCATTAATGGCCAAGGCGCCGGACTGGTCTTTGTAAGGTCCATGAATGGAGCGCGATCGCTTTTGAGAAGCAAGGGCAAAGTGAAGTCAGCGTCGAGTTTTTGGAGAGAGAAAGGTCAGGGAGCGGGCGACAGACTCACTGAGACGCGAATGTTGTAGGTCGAGTCGAGCTAAGGGGCGAAGCAGGCACGCGACAGGTCAGCATGTATGTTCGCGGGCAGACTCGCAGATTCGGACATACCCCAGCGCAGCATACGTCTGTGGGGGGCCGAGCGTCAGTCGTCGTACGCCAGCGCCAACGAGTATGTGAGGAAAACGCAACAACGTACCGAATGACGTGAAGAGGTAGTACCAGTCATTCTTCTTGATGAGGAAGGGCGCTTCCTCAGCGGCAGTTCCTATCGGCTGCGACGGGACAAGGAGAGTCAGAGTCAGCTCGAGCTGCGAACGGACTGGACCCCGGAGAGGAGCGGGACCAACGCGCTTGGCCAAGTTCGTGCGGGTTGAGTTCTCAAACACAAAGCCTGTCTCTGGGTCGATCTCGAAAAGCTGGATGCCGCCCCACCAGGAGCCCGCGCTTATGTACGACGTGCCGTCATCGTCAATGAACAGGTTGCCGTCGATGGCATTCCAGTCGGACGCGTTGGTCGTTGATAGGACGCGGCCCTTTTGCGTCCACGTTCCGTTTTCACCCGTCGCGCTTTCGGCGAGGAAGATGGCCGAGTTCTGCGAGCCAAACGACGACGCGCTGTAGTAGGCTCGGAACTTGTCGCCGACCCAAGTGACGTCCTGCATCCAGCAAGAGTGAAGGCACGGCAGGGTCAGCGATGCCGTTGCAACTGAAGCGCATTCGAGAGGCACAAAGTTGAAGATCGCACAGGGGCCCAGAGAGACGTGTAATTGAGGGTGAACTCGGTCGTCTCGGCCGGGTTGCCGTTCGGCCACATCGTGCCCTCAAGCGTCCAGTTCTGCGGGAAGGAAGACAGCGTGTGAGCATTCAACCCGAGCCGCCTTGGTCCCTCAGGCGCGAGGTGCGGGCCTCACGATCAGGTCGTCCGAGGTTCGGATCGGTACGTTATCGCCCGTGCAGAAGAGGAAAAACTTGCCGTCGGTGCCGCGCCGGGCGAGGGAAGGGTCATGGACCAGCGTGTAGTCTCCGGTCACGTTGAGGGCTGGCAGGCAAGGGCGTTAGGCGGGGCGGAAGGTCATCGTTGGGCGCCGTCTAGGGGACCTGATCAAATTCAGGGCCGGGGGGGGGGCTCACGCTCAGGGTACGCGCTGACCGAGGCGAAAGCGACGGCAGCAGCGGAGAGCAAGGCGGCGAGGGTGACCATGGTGACCGTCGGAGAGAGGATGAGGGAAGGGTTCGAGAGGACGGCCTATGAACTGAGATCGCTCGTTTAAAGGGGAACGGGCTGAAGGCGACCCGGTTCCGGATCGCTTTCGTCCGTCCAAGGCAGCAGCAGCGAGCGTCACCGGATCACCGCGCCCACCGTCCAACGAGGGAGGCACCTCGTGCTGGCTCACAGAAGCGAGCTAGCCACTCCCGAGGACGCGGGACGCGTCAGCAGCGGGATTCCACTGACGACCCGCGTCTCATCGGTCGTCCGCAGGTCAACGGCGCTGCGCTCCGGCCGTCGACTTGGCGAGCTGCGTGCGGCGTCAGTCCGATCAAGGCAAGGACGCGGGTCAGAGTGAAGCAAGGGACGGCAGGCTTTGCATCCCGCTAATGACTACAGGAGTTGCGCTCTTGTGGAACGGACCTCGACCTCGAGCTGGCGAAAGACGCAGGAGATTGACCGACGATCGACCGCGTCGGACACGCGCGCCGTGAAGCAATAGCACTTTGGCGTGGGCCGGCGAAGTGGCGGTCTTGGCTGCAGCGCGTCGCTGTTGCCGTAGGTTGTCGAGACCTCGCGAGCTATTCGTCGATTGACGTGCTCTGGAAGCGACAAACCGTGTCAGATCAGTCTGGAGGCAGGATCGGGAGAGGATCCGACGGCAGCCGCTGGCACAGGAGCCGGCCGCGGTACGGTCGACATTGTCGCGAGCAGGGCACTGCTAGCGCGACGTTGCTCTTCAGCGGCTCGCAGCAGCGCGAGGGAGACATTTCAAACTCCGATGTTGTCCTCTTTCCTCCACCGCTGCTACATATGGAAGTCCCCGCTGCGCTTGATTCAATCGGACAGCTAGGACAGACAGTGATCGCTAACCTGCTGCCGTCGTAGTTTGATTCTCTGCCTCCTTCATTCTCCGTACGATCTTGTCGACGCGGCCTGTCGGTCGGCCAGGCGCTCTTTAGGCATGATCAGCCCCCGACGTAGCGAGATCTGCACGTTGCGCCTGCCAATCGCGCCTCGTCAGAGACGCCATGCCGGGCGCGCGCCCCGGTCGGCCTGCGCTAGGCAAGCCTCGTCGAGGTCTGGTACACATCTGCTAGCTCTGAAACGTCTTGCAATATCATCGAGTGCGCTGCCGTCCGTCGTACACACGTCGAGGAAAGCCGAAGGCTGGCATAGTGCAGTGGGGAAGTGGAGGCCAGCGAACGGCGGCCCTGCGAAATGGAGGCGTCCGGCGGGGTCGATTTGTCCTTTGCTGCTGGCCGCGCTGCCTTCCCGTCCGCGCCCTCCCTCGCCCTCGTCCAACCTGCACCCCTTGATAACGCAGCAAGCCTCTCCCTCGCGCCCCTCCTTCGCTCAAACGGACCGGCCAGCCCGAACCACGCTAGCTCAATCCTCACCCAACGTACGTCCTCTGCGCTGCAGCACTCGCAAAGCAAAGGCAAAAGCGCTCTCGCTGACGTCCTACCACATGCTTTCGGATCGCCCGGTTTCTCCCCTCCTCCCTCGCAACCCGCCGCTCTCCTGCTTCCCTCCCTCGCCTCCTCCCACCGGCTGCGGTCCTCCAGGCACATCTCCTTCGCCAACCAAGCACCCACATCCGCCCGGCCAGATGACACAAATGCCCATCGGGTCAACGGGGCCCGTCAACGTGCCATCGGTGCGCCCAACCTCCCGCTTCAGTTGAGCGACAGCTCAGCTCTCCCAGCTGCAATTCGGCGGCAGCTGACAATCTGCGATCCCTTCCTCCTTCCTGGCCTTCACTTGTCGACGTCCTTCGTCTGGTCCGCATCTTGGATCCTGCTCGCACCCGGTTCCTCGTCGACTGTACCTGCTCCCACATCTTCCGGGTTGTGGTGTCTCCTGGCTTGGCCTCGCGACCTTGACTGTCCCTCATCTTCAGCACTCGGCACCTCAGCCCATCCCTTCAGCAGCCCACCCTCCCGCCTCGCTGCCGTCTTCGGTAGCTTCGCACCCTTCCTCGTCGCAGTCAGCCACGAGCGTCATGACCGAGGACGAGGAGGTCAGTCAATTATTCAGCGCGCAGGACTCGCGTCGCTCTGCGCGGAGTGCGGGTAGGTTGAGACACGCCGGCTGGACGCTCTGCTGACGCCCTCTGGCCACCCGTCCCGCTCCTCCCCTTCCTGTTCACCTTTTTCACGCCTTCACAACCCGCCAGGATCTCGAGGAGTATCGGCCTGGAGGCTACCACCCCATCTCCATCGGCGACACCTTCAAAGAAGGCCGCTATATCGTCGTCAGGAAGCTCGGCTGGGGGCACTTTTCGACTGTTTGGCTGGCGCGTGATGAGCAGTGAGTTCGAGCCCATCTCGCTTCCTCGACAAGGCTCGCCGCATCTGGGCCGTATGCTAGGGCTGGTAGATGAGGGGAGCCAGTCTGTATCTGGAGGGGTGCCGAGGCTGAAGGGGGGTGGCGCGGTCAGTCAGAGCAGCATGGGCTGACCCTCGCCTTCGCGTGCGGCGCGATCTTCCTCGCCTTTCCAGACAGAAGCGGCACGTCGCCCTCAAGGTCGTCAAGTCGGATAGCCACTACACTGAGACGGCCCTGGACGAGATTCAGCTCGTGCAAAAGCTCGCGACGGCCGACCCCAATCACCCCGGCCGGAGACACGTTGTCGCGCTGCTCGACGACTTCATGCACGTCGGCCCGAACGGCTCGCACGTCTGCATGGTATTCGAGGTGCTCGGCGAGAACCTGCTTGGCCTCATCAAGCGGTACCAGCACCGCGGCGTCCCGCCGCACATCGTCCAGCAGATCGCCAAGCAAGTCCTACTCGGCCTCGACTACCTCCACAACTCGTGCCAGATCATCCACACGGACCTCAAGCCCGAGAACGTCCTCATTTGCATCGACGACGTCGAGTCGGTCGTTGCAGCCGAGCTCGCGAGCTGTCCGGCGGCCGTCCCGACCAAGCTTGTCGGCGTGCCGCCCAGCCAGGGTCGGGGCGGGACTCAGACGCCCCGGCGCGAGGGCATCTTCATCGTTGGCAGCCAGCCGCTGCCGAGCCCGAGCAGCTCGTATGGCAGCGGATCGATGCTCGACCGGCACAACTTCGGCATGACGAGCATCTCCAACACGTCGCCTGCGCCCGTGACGTCGGCCTCGATGATGGCCGCCGCGACCGGTTCCGCCGCGCCGGCCGCCAACGGCTCGCCCGCGCCGTCCGACAATTTCTTCAAGAAGGAGACGCCGTCTGCGCCGGCACAGTCTTCGCACCTGTCGCTCTTGTCTCAGCAAGTGCACGAGCACACGGGCGAGGGCTCGTCGGGCTGGTCGGCGCTGACCGCGACCAAACCGGAGTCGTCGTCGACAGAGCAGTTGTCGGCGCCCAACACCCCGACCGCGTCGACGACTAACCTGCCCGTTGGTGTCTCGACCTCCCTCATGTCCACCCTCTCCGTCTCTGACGACAAGCCGGCCCAGCTTGACCCGCCTACGCCGTCGCTCGTGCCTGGCTCGGTCATCCCGCAGTCGCACGGCGCTGGCGCCCGGTCGCTGCCCGACTACCACCCGGCACCGGCCGTCGGCGACCCGTCGACGTTGCCCCCTCCTGCCCCGTACGACCCGGCCAGCCTCGAGCGTATCACTGTCAAGATTGCCGACCTCGGTAACGCCTGCTGGGTCCACCACCACTTCACCAATGACATCCAGACTCGCCAGTACCGCTGCCCCGAAATCATCATTGGCACGCCGTGGGGTCCGACGGTCGACAACTGGAGTGCAGCAGCTCTCGTTCGTTTCATCATCGCTCGCTTCTCTGCAGATCTTGTGCCGGCTGCTCAGACCCGCTGATCTACACCCCCTTACCCGACCTGATTCCCAGATCTTCGAGCTCATCACTGGTGACTACCTGTTCGACCCGCAACCGGGCACCAAGTACGACAAGGACGACGACCACATGGCGCAGATCATTGAGCTGCTGGGCGACATTCCCAAGTCGCTGGCGCTCGCGGGTCGCTACTCAAAGGAGCTCTTCAAGAAAACGGGTGCGTGCTCGCCTGCCACTGCGCCGAGACCTGCTCGGGGGCTGCTTACTGACACACTGTGCGACAACACACCCACGGCCCCATCTAAAGGCGAACTCAAACACATCCATAAGCTGCGCTACTGGCCGCTCACGTCCGTCCTCAAGGAGAAGTACGGTATGACCCAGGACGAGTCGGACCTGTTTGCCTCTTTCCTCACGCCGATGCTCAATCTGGTCGGCGACAAGCGGGCGCAGGCGCGAGACATGGTCGACCACCCGTGGCTCGGCGGCATCGTCGTTCAGGGCGAGATTGACCAGATGGAGCGCCGGCGGAGCGAGTCGGGCAACTCGTCGTCGGCCGGCTCGTTCACGTCGTCGTCGGCCCACCTGCCGCCCATCACGACGATCGTGCCGCCCGCACCGGCGCCTGCACCACCGAAGCCGGCCGTGCCGCAGAAGAAGACGGGCTTTGACATCCTCAAGGGCAAGGGCAAGTCGAAGTAGAGGTGCGGCGAGCTCGCGCACGCACGCATGCCGGCCGCCTCCCGCCGTCGACAACTCTTGCACACCGTCCATCAGCCCCCCTCCCCGTTGTATTACCTTCATCATCTCACCCTCCCCGCGCTTTAATCTTAGATGCCGCCCTCTCGTCGTTCGCATGTCCTTCACGTCCATCCTTTCTCGCGCGCTGCAGCTTTGGGGAGCCCCGGGAACATTTGCATCGCGTCGGTCAGCGCACTCACGTCGACAGCCTGCCGATCTCGCCGCTGAGCGTTGCAAGCCGCGCCTCTGCAGGAAAGCGCTTCGCCACCTCTGCAACGAGCGTCTTGCCCTGCGACACCTTGCCGACCTGAAGCGAGCCCGAGACTCGCGTCGAAGCCACCTACAGGTCCAGCAGCACGCATGGCGTCAGAGACAGATATGTGCGAGTGGGACTGAAAAATAGACAAAGAGACGCACCAGGTTGCCAAAGGCGACGCTCAGGCGGTACGCAGTCTCGCCGTCGCTGGACTCCTGAGCGGCAATCTGGAAGAGGGAGAGTGTCGGCGTCAGCGTCGACGACGAAGCTGCGGGACAGACCCAGGCATCCGCACTCGACAGACCTTGAGCACGATTTCGAGCAGCCCTGGGGCGACGCTCGGCCTCGGGAAGCCTGACTTGACCGCAATAACGGAGTAGCTGTTGAGCAGCAGTCAGGACTGAGTCTGGAGGCCCCGAGCCTGAAAGGGCAAAGGTGGTGACGACACGTACTTCAACAGAATCGTTGCAAGGGCCACCCGAATGTTCTTGTTGAATCGGTCGTAGGGCGCAACAGCAATCGCGGCGAAAAGCTGGGAGAGGGAGGAGGCGTCAAGAGGGGTCAGTGCATCGTCTCCTTCAGTCGAAGGGCCCAGGCAAAGGCAGACGGGCTCACCGTCTCGGCCGCCTCGACCATCGCGAGCTTTCCGTTCTTGGTACCGAACACGTTGGCGAGGGCTCGCAGGGCCAGCATCGAGTTCGTCTCACGCTCCTTGGAAGGCGTCCAAGCCGAGCGCCAGTCGGCAGCGACGAGCAGCAGCTCGACGACGGACGATGGCGGCGCCTTTGAGCGGTGGGCCGAGAGCGTGGGCGAGACAGGCGCAAGCAGACGAACAAGGTCAATGACTGTGGAAAGGTGCATCTCAAGAGGAGGAGGTCAGATTCTGAGTGAGCTCATTGAGTTCTGCCGACAGAGCAGCGAGACGCACGGGGAAACCTCTGGGCGGCAGGCCATCGAGGAACGACCGCAAAGAGGGAAGGAATGTCCCAGCCCTCCTTGGCCGTCGAGTTCTCCGGGTTCGGCAGCGCACTCTTGGGCAGCGAAAGGAAGGCGACAACTTCCTTGACATTCTTGGCTTCGTCGGCGCTCAGCGCGAGAGTGGATTCGGGACCGGCGCGGATGATCGAGTCGAGCTCGAATAGCTTTTTGCTGAGGGCCTCAACGTTGGCCTGCTTGAAGCTGAGGAAGGCCGACACAGGAAGGACGTCCTCAGGCCGTTTGCTAGAGACCGCCGTCGACGATCCTTCGCCCGTGTAGCGCGACGTCCCACTGTACGGGTCGACGTAGCCTTGCCCGGTTGCCGTCGCCATTGGGACCGAGCTCGAGTTTGACTGATAGCGCGACGCTCCCGTGTAGGGGTCGACGTACTGGCTGGCTGACGCATCCGGCGCGATTGTCTGCTTGGCCGTGTTGGACTCGATGAACTGCACGACCTGGTCGATGTACGACAGCGGCAACTCATTGCGCTGGAGAAAGCTCTGCGCGGCCGAGTAGGGGTTGTCTGTCGTGCGTGTATAGGTGTGATCATCAGCTTTTCTCGTCGGTGAAAGTCGATCACCGGCGCGTGACGACGCACCGCTCGCGTTGTAGGGTAGCTTCAGCGGCGGCTGGCCCTCGGCGATGTCAACGTCGAATACGTAGTCGTACTCGACGCCGTCGAATAGCTGTTTACGGCCGGAGCCCACCGCGTCGACTACCTCGCCGATCTTCTGCCACGACTTAGTCGCAGACGACCACTGAGGGGTCAAGGGGGCAAAAAGGGTTTGTAAGCCACTCTGTACCAGCAACAAAAGCCTCGCACGTCGCAAAGCCTTGAGGGGGGAGGGGGCGCGCCTGATGGGCCTCGACAACGTTCTTCTCGTTCCTGACCATGAGGACCTGGCCCTCCTTCTTGCCGTCCCTGCCGAGCGCCTCGATGCCGGGCACATTCTCCTTCTTGACGTCGCCAATCTGCTGCGACCTGGCAATTCAATCACAAGTGGCAGTCAGAGATCTCGACCTGATGACGAGCGAGCATAGCAACGCCACTCACACGTCAACCTTCTGCTTGCTAACCTCGTCCTCGAAGGCTTTGATCACGGCGGCCGATGCGACGCGCTCGCCATGCCGGGTCCAAACCCTCACGACGCCGTCGCTTGAGCCAGTAGCGAGCTCGCCGTCGGAGGTTGCGGCGACCGTCCAGACCGAGATGGCAGGGTGAGGGATCGTCTGAACGTTCTTGCCGGTCTCTGTCGAAGGCGGGCAAACGAGAAGGGGTAGCGGCCGCGCAAGTCAGCTCGAGCGAATTGCAGCGCCCGGCAAACTGGAGACAGATCTCCTTACCCGACCAGATGCGCAACGTGCGATCCTCCGACACGCTGGCAAGCTCCGGACCGCCGTCGAGCGTGGGAGGCGGCAGCACGGTGAGGTCGTAGACGAATGAAGTGTGGCCATATAGGTCGATGATGCGCTCGCCGCTCAACGCCCAGATGATGATGGTACTGCAAGCGTGTGCAAGTGCGGAAGAATAGCTTGGTCAGCGGCAAGAGACCTGAGCCTCAAAAGGGCGACGCCAGACCCACCCGTCGTTGCCCGAGCTCGCGAATGTGTCGCCGCCAGGGATCTTGACGATGCAGCGCACGGCGTCGGCGTGGCCCGTAAACTGTCAAGGACGCCCAAAAACTTAAGTCAGCCCTTGCAATTACATGCGGGACGAGAGAAGCAACAGCGCAGCCGCACTTTCTGCGTCTGTTTCCACGTGCCGCCGGTCATGGTCCAGAGGATGATGGTCTTGTCCGCTGAGCCGGTGAGGATCTGTGTCGGCGAGATGGCCTTGACGGCCCAGACCGTCTGTGAGTGGCCTTCAAGCGCCTGCACCTGCTCGAACGAGGAGCTCCAAACGATGGCCGTTCTTGAGGGCGAAGCGACCGGCCGAGCGGAAGAGCGTCAGCGTGAGGGCCGTCGTGGCGCAGCTCGAGCAGAAAGAGCACGCACTTGTCCCAAGAGCCAGAGACTGACCAGCAGGAGCAGGGACGGTCAGCTAGTCGAATCCAGATCGCGAGATATACAGCAGTGACGATGACAGCGCACCGATGCCAGATCCATCAGGCAGGCCGTCCAGGCAGCAGACGTTGGCCGAGTGGCCGATGGCGGTCCGCGTAGGGTCGTCAGAGGCAGCTGCTTGCAGCTCGCTCGGGGTCGTCGCGCCGTCCGGTACCGCGTATGCATTGATCAGGGCGTCCTGAGAGCCGGTGATGACGTAGCCTGAGAGAATCAAGTGGCGACGGGGCGTAAGCATGTCCCCAACGGGTTCGGTTGAGCTGCGGAAACGCGAGTGACCAGAGGGAGGCGGCGAGGACTGAACTCGTGCCGTCAACGATGCCCGCCCAGGCAGCTCCCACAAAGCCTCCCAGGCCCGACCAGCGCTTGCCAAGCGTCCAGCCGTCGGTACCTCGGATCCAGGCGATGGCGGATTTGTCGCGCGAGGACGAGACAATGAGCGAGGCCGAGGGCGAGTAGACGGACCGGACCTGCGACGAGAGGCGGGGGGGGGGGCAGCGCGGATCGCATTGACGCAGCGGTCAGGGCGAGCTTGCCCGAGCTCAGACGAGGGGCTCGATGGAGCGAAGCAGGAACGCACGTCGGCCTCGTGGGCGGTGAGCTCTGAAGAGAGCTGAAACGGCTGGAAGGGAGACATCTAGGAAAGAGGAAGAGGGGATGAGGGTTGGCGGCCCACGGCTGCCTGCAGCAGCTAGCCATCTCTCGTCGCGGCTGCTGAGGTGGAGGTCATCATCGACTGTGGCTCGTGCGCGTCACGAACGGCGCCTATCGTCCTTGTTCATGTCCTTTCTCTTCTCGCAGCGCTGCGCATCGTTTCATGAGGCATGCGAGTCATTGCGAGCATTGACATCCTGCCGGACTAGGACGTATTTAGAGAGTGGCGACCGGGCCCTTGGGCGACCCGCCTGCGCTGCCGGACCCTGACTGCTCCCGCTCCTTGCTCGCGCTGCCCTGGCCGACGAACGCGCGCGCGATCAGCGTGCCCCTGCGCGAGCGCTGCGACGGCACCGACTTGGCCGTCTTCTCTGACACGGTTTTGGTGCCAGCTCCAGCAGAGGCCGTCGACGACGAACCGCCGCTCAGGCCCCAGAAGAGGCCGCGCGAGGCCGGCTCGTGCGCCTTTGGCGTTCGGTCGCCCGCGTTGTCGTTGTCTTCGTCGCTTGTTCCCACCGCCTCGGATTCAGACTCGGTTTCGTCCTCGAAGCGGCCGAGCGAGGTCGAGACATGGAGCTGGCCTTGGTCTTGGGCTGCATCCGAAGTAGCCGACCGGAGGTGCGCTGGCCGGGGCAAGTCTCGACTGGTGGCCGGCCTGGGTGACCAAAAAGGTCAGCGAGCGCAGATACAGAGCCGAAGCGAGGCGGAGAGACGCACATCGGGAGGTCCGACGAGATGGTCAGAAGCAGGTTCATCAGGTTGGGAAGCGTGTGCCGGATGTCCATGATGCGCAGCCCGCGGCCGACCATGAGCTGTGAGGCGGGCAACCAGATAGGGCCAGAAGATCAGTTCACGCTCTATCGCTCGCACGATCCTAGCGTGCAGATTGGTCACTCACGAGCTCGATGTCCTTGTTGAGCAGAAAGACGGCGTACTCGAACCTGTACTGCTCGATGCCTTTCGAGTAGAGCGGAAACAGGCGGGTCGGGCCGGCAATGTCCGAGATGGGGTCCTTGACGAGGCTGCGACTGCCGGCGCACGTCAGCGGGTATGGCAGCTTGGCACCGACGTAGCCTGCCAGGCGATCGACGAGCAGCGCGACGTAGCCGAGAGCGGCGGCGACGTTGTCCTCGTCGACGACGATGCCCGGCGGCAGCTGCGTTGACGGGACGGACATCGGTGGCGCCGGCTCCTTTGGAAGCGACGGCAGGGGCAGCGCGACCGAGACGATGGTGAAGATGGGCTGCGCTCGGCCGTTGGCGACAGGGACGATGGGGAAGAGCGAGTCGAGCCGCCGAATGAGAGTACCTTCCGCCCCCAAAAGGTAAGGGCGGATGTCGCTTCGGAGCGAACTGCGGGGTCCACCAGGCCGGGGAGGTGGATCGCACGTCAGCGCAGACACGGTGCAAGCCAAAAGTTGAGAGTAGAACCCACTTCTCGAGCTGGATCGAGGCTTCGAGGTCGCGCTGCCGCGTCTGCTCCTCCTGCAGCACAATTTGGCCGGTATCGAGCTGCTGCTTGCGCCGCTTGATGTCCTCGCGCAGCTTGACGATGTTTGAGCGAGCTTTAGCAGAACGCCGGTGTCAGCCGCTCGATCGGCTGGTAGCGCGCAATGTGAGAGACGCTGAACTCACTGGCATCCGCCCGAGATCTCATTGACTGCTGCTGCTCCTTGATCGCCCGGGTACCAGCCTCGACCTGGTGGGTGTGCCGCCGCTGCATGAACCGCATCAAACCGCGGATCAGCGCCCCTTCGTTTGCGCATGCACTCTGAAGGGCAGCATGCAGGGACACGTACGAGTTGGTCGACCTCGTCAAACTGACGCAACAGGTCATCGACCTCAGACCGAAACTCGCGGAGGGACAACTGAACGATCTGCAGGTCCGACTGAGCTTGCAACAGTCTGCAGCGAAAGAAAGATCAAACGAGGATTGTGTCAGCTGCGCGAGTGAGAGCAGCAGGCGTGCGAGTCGGGGAGGGAGAGGAGAGGCGAGACGCACCTCTTCAAATTCTCGGCGCTGACGCCGGCCTTCATCCGCGTCTCCCGCAAGCTGCGCGTGATGGCCTCGTCCACTCCGCCCCACTCGACGACCCGCTGCTGGCTATTGAGCTCCGGGTCCGACAGCACACGCTCCAGCCGCGGCCGACCGGTCATCGCCGGTGGCGGCAGCACGTACGTGTCCGCGCTGCCAACAAAGCGGATTGTGAGCGTATTGGGCGGGAGGAGTGTCCGACCGTCCCACCTCCGAAGGTCGTTAAGGTGCACCTCCCACTGCTTGAGCCGGGCCCATCCCATCTCCCCGGCGGCGATCCCGAGCGCGCCGCGCACCCGTTTGCGAGACCACAGCTCGACGACGACGGTTTCTTCGCGAGTGACGCCCCCATCACGGGCCCACGGCGCATAATCGGAGCCATCAGAGGCGAGCTCTGCGAATCGCGGGTGGGTTGATGGCTTGTGGGGCGGTGAGACGAAGAATGGCGTTGCGTGCGGGTTGGATGGCTGCGCCCCCTCGGTGACAGATGTGGAAGGGTGGGACGCGGACGTCGATGTGGGTCGCGGGGTGGGAGGGGACGAGGGTGTCGTCGAGACGGACGACCTTCGAGAAGTGCTGCAAGAAGGCGACTGCGTGGCCGAGCCGAGGGATGACGACGACGACTCGGCCGAGTGAAGGGCTGCGGGCGACTCGGCGCGAAACTTCCCCTTGCGCTCCTCCTCCTTGGACCGCTTTCGTCTGTCGTCACCTCGCATCGGAGAGACTTCGAGGGATGACGGCTGGCCCAAAAGCCTGGCCTCAGATGATGAGGGCTGCGCGGCGAGGAGGTCCTCGGCCCGGGCCTCGCTCAACCGCAGCGTGATGAAGCTCTCGAGCAGGCGCTCGCCAGCGTGGCGCAGAGCCCGGTCGCGCTCCTCATCCAGCGCGAAGAAGCCTTCCGACCAGCTCACCGCCCTACCCGCCGGCGACTGAACGTCCTCCGGGCACTCTGGAATCGCGTCGCCCTCGTGCGTAAATGCTAGTTCGGCCGGCCGCTGCGAATGGTCGACAACGACCGAGCTGCGCGTGATGCTGCGCGATCGGAATCTCGCGATCGTTGGTGAGGGGTTCGGAGACGCCGCAAGGTCGTCTGGCGGGCCGTAAGAGCTCCCCTGGTACGAGCGGGATGGATGACCGTGCAGCGAGAGGCGCGACGAGTTGCGGGCCCGTGAAAGGGAAGGTCGGCGGGGCAGGTTGGGAGACGAAGGAGAGGTCGAAGGCAGGGCGCCAAAGGAAGAGGAGCTCGGAAGCGAGGGGGACCCGTAATTCGAGGGAGAAGATGGCGGGATCTGTAGGGACTGTGACAATTTTGTCCAAGGGGGGGAGAGAGGGAGGAAGGGAGGCCGAAGTTCGGGATCTTTAGCAGGGGTTCGGGTGCGGGTCCGGGCAGCAAGAGGCAGGAGGCGGAGCACGACGCACCCTTGCGCTGCCAGCGCTTGCACCGCGCCTACGACCCTTGATGCCGACGAGGTCGAGGTCATCCAGGGACCGTTGCCTCGTCGTCAACCGCTCGGCCGACCGGCCGTTCGGGGTGCCCTCGGCCGCTGCGCCGTCATCGCTTGCCCACCCGTCGTGCTGCCATCCGTGGCTCCCAGCCGCGGCAGCTTGCAGAACCTCGTCCTTGTGCGGCGTGGCAGTGAGACCGTGGACTCCAAAACTGAGGACGTGTCGGAGGCGTCGCTGCCGAGCGAGAAGGGCACAATATGGATGGGATCAGCCGGGGAGGAGCTGCTATGAGTAGAGGGGACAGGAGGCGCGGGCGTCAGGAGACGAACCCTGACGGCTGGTGCAGTCGTCGGCGACTGGGACCTCGGGTTCTTGCCGGGTGAGACCATGTGTCGTTAGAGGAGAAAGTAGGTGGGGAGACCCTAGGCGAGCATGGTGCTTGCGGGGCGATGGAGAGGAACGTCGAAGGGGCGAAGGGGAGGAGGCTGCAGCGGCGCGGGGCTCGGTCTCGAGCGTCGGGACTTTGGTTTGGGATCCGCGCTTGGGGCACGCCTGGGCTTTCGCGGATCGCGCAGCAGCACGGGCCTCGCGCTCGGTCGTCGTCGGCTCCCTCTCTTCCATCTCACTTCTCCCTCGCCAGCAGACGACTGGTCAAGCCGAGCTTCTCCGCTCTTGCGCGTGGCCTCTTTCGGCCTCTCCTTACGAACCAGCCCGTCAGTTATGCTCACATGCATCCTCGACGCCAGCCTGGCCGCTCTTGTCGCCCTCCCTCGCGGACCCCTGCTCGCCGCTGTTCTCGTCGTCGTCGCCGGCTCGGTCGTCATCATCGCCTTGGGTCGCCAGTCCGAGCCCTACACGTTCGACCATGTGGAGCTGAATCGTCTCGGCGGCCAGACTGGACGACCGTCATCCGAATGGATGAACATGGGCTACTGGAAGAACACCTCCAATTTTCCTGAAGCCTGTGAGGGTGAGTTGCTCAGGCTCAAGCCGGGACCCGTCGCGTTGACGCCCACATGTTACTGACTTTGCTGGCGCGTGTCGTGTCTCTTTGCAGCCCTCGCTCGAAAGGTCTTGGATGCAGCCTCCCTCCAGCCAGGCGGTCACCATCTTGATGTCGCGCACGGATCAGGTGACTCAGTCCTGCTGGTGCTCGACCGAGCCTCTGCGAGCCCTTTTCCGCCTCAGGCCTCCGTCACTGGCATCACGTCGCTCGCGTCGCACTCGCTGCGGACGCAGGAGCGGGTCACCTCGGTCGCATCGCCGGAGGACGACATGCGAGTCCGCATGATCTGCGGCGACGCCATCTACCGGCCGAGTGAGTCGACCGACCACCCGTTCGCTCCGGGCGCGAGGGGGCGGTACACGAGCGTCATCTGCCTCGACGCCGCCTACCACTTCGACACACGCCTGACGTTCCTAGCTCAGGCGCTCGACAGCCTCGCACCAGGCGGCTCCCTTGCCCTCGGCGACATACTCTCGTCGGTCGACTACCCGACCTCGCAGCCGGACAGCTGGTCCCTCACCCCTTGCGCCAAGGAGCCTGCTGCGCCAACCGCGACGGCCCGACGCGTGCTGTCTCGGATCGTCTTGCCGCTGCTCGCCGTCCCGCCGGTCAATATAGTTCCCCTCGCGACGCTCGCTCAGCAGATGCTCGAGCTCGGGTTCGTCGATGTCGCGCTCTCAGACGTGAGCGACGACGTCTGGCGCGGCTTTGGACAATTCCTCCGCACGCGCGGGGGGCTGTGGCGCGCGGCCGGGTGGGGGGCCGATTGGCTCGGAGCGCAGGGTGGGCTGAGATGGGTCGTCATCAAGGGCAAGAAGCCGGCCGACATGTAGATGAGGTGTGCACGTTTGCCAGCGGCAAGAGTTTGAGGAGGTTCATCGTGACCGGACGCGTACGGCGCCACGCGCGAAGAGCCGTCCACCGAAGAGCGTCTCTCAGTGGTGCATCAGAGGAGACGGGGACCTGGATCAGCAGGGTATCGCCTCGTCTTTCCATGTTCCGCGCCGAACCGAGGTGGCAGACTGGGGCGAGGCTGCTCATGACGACGCATCAACGGACTTCAAAGCGATGGTCGGGCGATCGACGGCAAGATCTTTGTGGGCTTGCACGGTAGTAGGTTGGCTGGCGTCCGCCTTCGCTCCTCCTTCCCACTCTGCATCACGCTCGCCGACTCGACCTGAGCAGTCCATCGACACCTGTCCTCTACTCAGCTCGTTCGGCCTTCTTCTGCTACGCGTCCGGCCAGATCCGAAGAAGGTCATAGCCATCGCTGGCTCAATCATCGTCCAGCTGCAGGCCGCGAGACCTGAGCTCGTCAGCTCAACCCAGCTCGACCCAGCCCCAGCCGACCGATGGCACCTCCGCCCAAGGCGCTGACGCTGCTCGGCGGCGGACTGACGTCGCTGGCATTTGCCTACCGCCTGTCATCGCTGTCGCCGTCGACCAAGATCACGCTGCTCGAGGCATCCCCGCGGCTCGGCGGCTGGCTCTCGACCACCTCGTTGCCGCTGCCCGGTCGCGACGGAGCTTTCGTCCACATCGAGGAGGGCCCGCGGAGCGTCCGACCCAAGGGGCGAGGCGCTCCTCGGCTGCTAGGCATGGTCCAGGATCTCGGCTTGCAGGACAAGGTCGTGTCCGTGGGCAAAGACCACCCGAGCGCCAAAAATCGCTTCCTCGTCCACCCGTCGCCGACATCCCTCCTCAAGCTGCCGTCATCGCCGACGTCGCTCCTATCGACCAACGTTGGGCGCGCTCTCGCGCTCGCCGCCGCCAAGGAGCCATTCCAGCCCGTCTCAACCGCGACGGACGAGAGCGTCGACAGCTTTTTCCGCCGGCGGTTTGGCCCCTTTGTCGCCGACTCGGTCGCAAGCGCCATGGTGCACGGCATTTATGCGTGCTCAACGACCGAGCTGTCGGTCCGGTCGGCGTTCCCGTACCTCTTCAACGCCGAGCGCGCACGCGGGTCCGTCATTAAGGCGCTTCTTCTCGGCATGCCCAAGTCGGACGCCGAGGCGCTCGAGGCCGCGCACGACGAGGCCCGCTGGGGCGCCCTCGGCAGCTGGGGCGAGGAGCTCCGGTCGCAGAGCATCTGGGGCCTTGAGGGTGGCCTCAGCAGCCTGACGGCAGCGCTGCAGGAGACGCTCATCGCACGAGGCGTCGACATAAGAGTCAATGAGCCGGTCAAAGCCTTGGCTCTGTCGCCAGACGGCGTCCAGGTGCGCACCGTCCCCTCGTCAGCCTGCACTCGCGCGTCGGCGAGCCTTCTAACTCTCGCCCTCGCGATATCGCCGCCATTGATACAGATCACGACCACGCACTCGACCTTTTCGTCGCCCAGCGTCGTGTCAACCTTGCCGCCGCACATCCTCCACAGACTCTTACCCGCCGACCACTCGCTGCCGCATCTCGACGCCAACCCGCTCAGCACCGTCTCGGTCCTCACGTTTGTCTTTCAGGCCACATCACCTTATGCAAAGCCATATCATCCTGCCGGCTTCGGATGCCTGATCCCGAGAAGCACGCTGCCCAACGAGCTCGGTGTTCTCGGCGTCGTTTTCGACTCGACGGCGATGGGCGCCGTCGATGCGCCCGAGGTTCAGTCACAGGCCGTCAAGTTGACGATGATGATTGGCGGCCCTCACTACCGCTCAGGCGCTGTTCCGGTTCCGGCCAATTCTCGAGACCTCATCTCGCCGGCGCTCGCTAGATTGCGGTCAATGCTGCCCGACCTGCCTGCAACGCTCGAGCCCCTCGCTGTCTACGCCAAGACGCACAAGGACTGCATCCCGACCTACACGCCCGGTCACGGCTCGCGCATGCGCGATGTCCACGAGGCCCTCGCCGGCGGTGACTGGCGGGGCAAGCTGGCCGTCACTGGCGCCGGCTGGGGCGGCATCAGTCTGGGCGACTGCACCGAGAACGGGGGCAGCCTCGCTGAGCTATTGCTCGACGAGGGAGCCACAAAGGTGACGGGCCTGGAGCGCTGGAAGGCCTGGGAGTGAGTCCGCGCTCGCTGACCGGAGCGCTTGCTATGGTGGGAAGTTTTTGATACTGACAGCATGTCGTTTGACCAGCGCCTTCACTTCGAGCGCTCAACCCACCTCCATGCCACTCGGCGCGCCGCAGATCCGCTCTTACTCGACGTCGAGCCGCTCGCCCCACCTGCGCTCAAGTAGACCGGCTCGTCGCTCGGGTACCCGGGCCTATGCCTCCTCCCCTCCGGGTCCTGCTCGCCCGCAAGCGCCCTTGTTCATTCGTGCCGTCGCCTCGCTCATCGGCTTCACCCTCCGTGCGTCGCTCTTCCCTGCCTTATCTCTTCGCGCTCAGCTCTAATTTCCTGAAGGCCTCGACAGTCCTCTACGTCATTTGGTTCGGCATCGTCATCGTCGCCAACGGACCGTACATCCTCAAGGAGATCTACGGCGCGATGAAGGGCAATGAGGTCAAGGAATGGAAGCGCGCAGAGGGCGAGCGTGAAGTCATGCTGGACGATGTGAAGGGTATGGGCGAGGTCAAGGAGGTCCGTCGTTCACTTGTTTTGCTGTTCGACCTCTGAGACTGTTGACGCTCACCCGGAACACCTCAACTCCCTCACGACCAACTTCCAGGAGATGCGCGAGTTCATCGAGTTCCTCAAGAACCCCGACATGTTCGCCTCGCTCGGCGGCCGTCCAACCAAGGGGGTCCTGTTGAGCGGGCCGCCGGGCACGGGCAAAACGATGTTAGCGCGTGCCGTCGCTGGCGAGGCCGGCGTACCCTTCTTCTACGCGTCCGGCTCCGAGTTTGAGGACACGTACGTATCGTTAATCGAGCGCTGGAAGGCCGCAGCAGACTGACCTGGCCCTCACACCCCCGACGTCCAGGTACGTTGGTGTCGGCGCGATGCGAATTCGGCAGATGTTCACCGTCGCCAAGGAGCGCGCGCCGAGCATCATCTTCATCGACGAGCTCGACTCGATCGGGGCCAAGCGATCCGACACTGACGGCGAGAACCGGGTGCGCGCTGCTGCTCTGCATCTTCATTGCGGTCTTCGTTCCTCGTTCGAACCGCTGACTCTGTTGTCGTTTTCTGCAGGGACCATCTGCGTCTGGCGGCGGAGGGGCTGACGCCTCTAAGCGTCAAACCCTGAACGAGCTCCTAGCTCAGCTCGACGGCTTCTCGTCGGACGAAGACGTCATCGTCGTTGCGTGCGTGTCTTTCTTCGACGTGCCATCTGGCTCAGAGGAGCCTCTCGCTGACCTCAACGTCTCTTGGCCAATTAGGGCGACCAACTTTCCCGAGTCTTTGGACGAGGCACTCATCCGGCCAGGCAGATTTGACCGTCACGTCCACGTGCCTCTCCCTGGTTCGTCACCGTTGATTGCGGCTTTGGTCCCTCTCCCGTCCCAATTCTCGCTAATCGGCCTCGCCGCATGTCGCCGCCCATGTAGATGTCCAGGGTCGGCTGGAGATTTTGAAGCATTATGCCGCCCGGCTGATTGTCGACCCTTTGCTCGACCTCACCCTGATCGCTCGCGGGACGCCGGGCCTGTCGGGTGCCGACCTCGAGAACCTGGCCAACCTCGCGGCTATCCGAGCGAGCAAGGAGGGCGACACGGCCGTTCGGCTCAGCCACATGGACTGGGCACGCGACCGCCTGCTCATGGGCGCAGAGCGGCAGAGCCGGTTCGTTAGCGAGGACAGCCTCCGGCTCAGCGCCTACATCGAGGCCGGCCGGGCGCTGATCGCCAATCGAACGGACGGGAGCGTGCCACTACACAAGGTGTACGCCTCTTTTCGCTTGCTGGGTCGTCATCGCCTTCTCTTGTCGGTGCTAACCATTCGGCGATGGTGCCTCTTGCAACGGATGCAGGTCCCTCATGCCTCGAGGTTCCAAGCTGTCAGTCACGTCACAGGTCCCCGGCATGGACCAGGACTCGATCTCGCGCAAAGAGTACCTGGCTCGTAGTAAGTCGAGCCTGCGCTCCTGGCACCTCACTACAGGAGCCCAGTCTGACCTTTGACTCCTTTCTTGCAGTCGACGTCGCTGTTGCGGGTCGCATTGCTGAAGAGCTCCTCAATGGGCCCGAGCACCTCTCAGATCGCACGGTCGACGATCTCGACAGCGCGTCCAAGATCGGCAACGCCATGGTCCGCGTGCGTTCTGGTCCCATTTGCGCCGCTGCTGCTGCTGCTGCTGACAATGCGCACCATCGCATCATATCCTCGCAGGAGATGGGCTTCTCGGACAAGGTTGGGCTCGTCAGCATTAACCGGGACCAGATGCCGTGGTTGTCCAAGGCGAAGAAGAGCGAGATCGAGTTCGAGACGCAACGGTCCGTCTCTTGCTCGACACTCGTCCCCTGCGACCCTTCGCGTACTCAAGCTGACACGCGAATCTTGCTGTCATCGCAGGCTCGTCGAGGAGTCGGCCCGCCGTTCGCGGGAGATCATGAAGGCGCATCGAGCCGACCTCGATCGACTCGCCGCCGCGCTCGTCAAGCACGAGACGCTTTCGGCGCAAGAGATCAAGGCCATCCTCGACGGCCGTCCTATCAACCCGCCGCCGCCGAGAAGGAAGGACGACAAGATCAAGCCTCCAACCGAGCTAAGCAAGGCCAAACCTGCGTCGGCGCCCAACGCGAAGGCTTCCAGCGGCGGTGGCGAGAAGCCGATACAGTGGCTGAGGGAGGAGATTCGGGTCGTTTAATGGTCGTCATCCCCTCGGCCGGCCCTCCACCCTCAGCTTGGGTACGAGCGCCAGTCGGCGCTCACGGCCCGGCATACAGTCAATTGCCACTCGCTGTGAACAATCAGTCTGGTCTCGTCTCACGCGAGCGGGCGGGCGGATGCACCCTCCTCAAGCCTCACGACACTGCCCTCGCGGTCGGCGAGCGCCAGGGCGCATCCTTTTACCCCCCCCCCCCCCATGAGCTGAGCAGCCTCACCTCGATTGCATGTCCGCTTACAGTCCGCTTGCGGACCTCCGTCTGAGCAGCGGCTGGTCCAATTGATGACGGCGGATTGGGAGATGTTTTCGACTGACGTTTCTCTCGCCGCCGTGGGCAGCGCATCATGAAGGCGCAGGCGCTGCGGAACCAAGCAGCCACATCCAAGCGGGGCAAGGCCAGGAGTCAGAATGCAACGAAACATCGAGATCTCGAGCGAGGCACAACAACATGGCAAGACGGGCAGGGTCCAAGAGGCAGAGAAGGGGGGCGGTGGGTCTAGCTATGAGTCTGAAGGGCTTTAAAGCAGAGGAAGAAGAGCCCGCGGGGCACCAGGCCGCCGCGCGAAAGGGATCAGGAGGCAGAGTAACAGGATGAGAAAGACGTTTTTGAGAAGAGAGTGGGAAGAGATGGTCGACCGCGCTCAGCAGGCCCCGGCGACGAGGACGGCAGACGACGACATCGGTGGCGGCGGCGGCCGGCGGCTGGGGACGGGAGCGACGGCCAGGCGGTAGTGGGCCGGCTTGGTCGACTTGGGTGGGATGGGCGGCGGGCGGCGCGTCGGCTTGGGCGCGACGACCGGCGGCGAAGGGGCCAGAGTGTCGATCTCCTCCTCGGCAGCAGAGGCGGGACTGTCGTGGGGCGCGTCAAAGGCGACGACAAGACTGGCGTCGGCGGCCCATGACAGGCGCTTGGCCGTCTTGGCCGTCGTCGGCGGCGCGTAGGCCGGAACGCCGGTGCCGATCTCGTACCAGGCGAGGAAGGCGAGCTGGGCATGCAGGCGGACGTAGTCGATCGAGTCGCTGTCCGTCCAGTCGCCCGAGACGGCACAGGCGTTGATCCGGGCGGTCGTTGCGGCAGCCTGCTGGCGGACGTACGCGGCCTGGAGCTGGGCGCGGACCTGGCCAAGCGTCGTCGACCGGCAGAGGTCCGCCGGGAGGGCGAGGTCGGCCTCGGACCAGCACGTGCTGGAGTCCTGCGAGAGGGAGGGAGGGAGAGAGAGAAGAGGCAAGCAAGGTCAGTCGGGGCAGGTCGAGGCGAGGCGGCGGGAGAGCGAAAGTAGGGAAACCCACAGGGAGGCCGA
>MVAK01000149.1:0-34687 GCA_014825535.1 Cystofilobasidium bisporidii
GGGTGTTGGGGGGGGGGGGGGGGGGGCGGGGGGGGGGGGGGCGGGGGGGGGGGGGGGGGGGCGGGGGGGGGGGGGGGGGGGGGGGGGGGGGGGGGCAGGCATTGGAAGAGCCCGCGCAAGAGACGCTGAGGGAAAGGCTGACGCGCGCTCTTGAGCAGAAGGAGTCTCGGAGCAGAAGTCACTGTCGGCTAAGGAAAGGGGGGGGGGGGTGCACCAGTCTATCTGCGGGGAGAGGATGAGCAGACAGTCGTGGCATCACACAGCATTCTCCCATGCTCAATAACCCTGGCTGTGGGACGAACTCCGCACGCCCCATAACAGACTGCGTTAGGGCGCAGACTCTTGGGGCTGAGCTGAGCTCGTGGCTGGATTCTGTGTTCATCATGCCCCGAATGGGATGCAAAACGCAGCTGGATATGGTTGTTTGTAAGTCACTAAAGTCTAACAGAAAATGACTTACCTTGTGGTAGGTCGAGGCCTGACTAGTTTAATGGTAAAACGTAGGTCTCATAATCCTCAGCTCTGAGTTCGATTCTCAGGTCGGGCACCTTTCTTTTGCTGTTCCTCCTTCTTGCTACATGTCGCCTGGACAGTCGCCACCCTAGCACCCTCGCCCGCACTTGACCAGCGGCCTGCAGCCTTGCTATCCCACTCTCTGTCGCGACAGGTGGGACCAAGACAGACTGCCAGTGACGACCGACTTGATCTCTAACCTGCAGGGTTTGCAATGACTCGGCATGCCGCATGCCGTCCCTCGCTCTGGCCAACGTGCTGCGCCTGCTCGCCAGACTCATGCACACCATTCGACCTCCTCCAACGCCCACCACCTTTCATCGACTCTGCCCCTCATAAAAGATAGACCGCATCATGACCGTCTCGACAACTCCCAAGGAAGCCATCTGCGTCTTGTACGTGTCATCCTCTTGGCTGCAGCAAGAGCTCGAGCTTGCAACGATCGAGCTCGGCCGAGAAGGTGCAGCACGGTGCCTCCGGCTTCGAGTGCCTGACAGCAGCTGATGCTCCCTCCCCTGAATTCTCCAGCTGCGGCTCCTCCTTTGGAGCCGATCCTGCCTATGGAGAGGCAGCGCGATGTGCGTTCTGACTTCTGCTTGCGTTTGAGAGCAAGGCCACCTCGCTGACCCACGCCTGCAGCCCTCGGACGCGCCCTCGCCTCGGCCTCGACCGAGCTTGTCTACGGCGGTGGCCAGTCAGGCCTGATGGGCCTCGTTGCGGCGTCTTGCGCAGAGGCAGGTGGCAGCGTCCACGGCATCATGCCATCGGCGTTCCTCAAGGGCGAAAGGGGCACCACCACTGCAAGCGTGGCGGACCTGCCGGCGGACGCCGGAGCCGGGCGCAAGGAGCCCATCACGACGGCCAAGGGTGCGGGCAGGACGACGGTCGTCCCGACGATGCACGCGGTGCGTCGCTCGACCTTAATCAAGGCTATCATGACGCCTGACTGACTGGCAACCCGCCTTGCCTCCACCCAGCGCAAGACCGAGATGGCCAAGCTCTCGCCCGGCGGCTTTATCGTCCTCCCCGGCGGGTTCGGCTCGTTCGAAGAGGTGCGCCGCCCGCCATGTCTCCTCGCAGGTGTATCGACTCGCTGACACTCCTTCTCCATCCTCCTAGCTCTTTGAGATGACGACGTGGTCGCAGCTATCGATCCACCGGCGCAAGGTGCTGCTGCTCAACGTCGCTGGCTTCTACGCGCCGCTGCGCGACCAGATCCGGCTCGCCGTCCGCGAGGGCTTCATCACCGAGAAGAACGAGGCGCTCGTCCGCTTCCTCGACAAGCCGGAAGGTGTCGATGCCGACTGGGACTGGGGCACCGAGGCCGTCCGTGCGATGGAGGCGTGGGAGTGGGACGAAGGGGTCGGCTACAAGGGCCTCAACTGGGAGACGTCGTAGAGCCCCCTCGCGGCGCGCATCGTGCGCTGTGGATAGAATGAATCTCAATAGTCTCGCCAGGGCAGGCACCCAGGCAGCCCATTGGACCACGTAAGCAAGGGCTGAGAGCGCATACATGTGATCGAAAAAAAAATCAAAAGGGGGCATGCGGGTGTCGTTTGGATCGTGTATTTGAGGGAGACGTGTACCCGAGCGAGGAGTGTACCTGAGCGAGAAGCGTCGTGAGAGGACGAGAGCGCGGTCGCTCGCACGTAGGCTGAGGAGAAAGGAAAGGGTTGGGTCGAGCGCCGGTCCGCTCAGAGTTCGTTCCCGGCAAGCTGTAGGTACGACGTTGGCGTGCTCCGGGTCGCGCACGCGACGAGGCGCAAGCGCTTGCCCAGCAGCGGCTTGGGCAGCTCGCTCGGTCTTGCGGCGGGCGGTAGCGCGGGCGTCGGGAAGGGAGACAACGGACGCTTCCTGACAATCAGAAGATCGTCTTCGCCTTCGGAGAAAGCGCGATCTTCAGCCCGCGGCAGATCAGAAGGACAGAATAAGAGAATGAGGACTCACTGAGCAGCGGCGACGCAAACGTCACCACCTTGAGCGGCCGCTTCTCAGGCGTGTCTGTAGGGAAAGGTGCATGGAAAGGGTCAGAGACTTGTAAGCACTGCAAGCAGCAGAACTCGAACGAGGACATAGGTACGTACTAACGACTGTCAGGGTGGGCGACGAGAGCGGGGTGAGGTCCTCGGAGCCGGTCGAAGGACTGGTCGCGCGATCAACCGACGAGCGAGGGACTACCAGCGTGCACAAGAACAAGATCAACCTAACTAGCCAGAAAGCAGGCATCTTCCGAAGGGTAGAGCAGGACGACGCACTTTCGAGCGGGACGGTGGGTAGTTCGTCTCGGTCGGGCGAGCGCAGGATCATGGGCAGGCTGGGTCCGGCGGATGGTGTGAAGAGACCCATCAGCGGGTGCGGGCTGCTCTTGGTGGAGCTGGCGGACGACGAGCTCGACGGCCGGCCCTCTCTGAGCGTGCATCTGGGTCAGTTGTCGTCTTCGAGGAGGAGGAGGACCCAAGTCGCGAGGTGGGGCGGAGCGACGCACTCTGACCCAGCACACGCTATCTGCCGAGATGCGCAGCGTACGCATGTGTTCGTCTTCGCGTCGAACGCACACGTGGTCTGCAAGTAGGAAAAGGAGACGCCGAGATCGACAGGGTGGGCAAAGAGGGAAGGAGTGACGTTCGAGCAGCGACTGGTCAAAGACGGACGTACCTTGGCCTGCCGGCAGGGCGCACACACCGCATGATCGGTCGGATGCGTCACGAGAGCCGCCTGCGCCGAGCGGACCTACCGGCTATGATCAGCAGGCGTCTATTACAAGGAGGAGTCAATGAGGAGAAAAGAAAGGTACCTCTGAACTAGCCGTCCTGGTCGAGCTCGAAGCCGACTTGGCTTTCGACGCCGCCGGGCAGTGGTGCTGCGGTGTGGGCTCGGCAAGCGCGAGCAGCTCGGCCTCGTCGTCGGCCGTCCAGAAGGTGTCAGAGCTCGTCTGAGAGTGGACGTCCATGGCGGTCGTGGGCCGGTAGATGGGGTCGAGGGAGGGAGTGTCGTTGGGTGCGGGCGTACGGTTGATCCAGGCCGTCGAAGCAAACCAGCGACGGTGGAGAGGTCGCGCCCGAGCTGTGAAGGGGAGAGAGGAGACGCGCTCCGTTCCCTGCCGCCGCGGGCCGACTGGGCGGCGGGCGCGTGCTGGCGGTCGGGCGGAGCGGAGGGCGCACGAAAGGTGCTGCGTCGCTGCCAATGGGGCAAAGACGAGCTGGCTAGTGGGGTCGCGAGCGTCAGCTTTCCCTCGACCACCACCCCATCCCAGCACCGTAGCGACGAGACAGAGAAGGAAAGTCGCACCAGCGGGCCGCATGCTGACTTATCAAACCACCGGTCGACCCTAGGCCGAGCAGGCGCCACTGCTGTCACTGCAGTCGTCGGTCGTCGGGTCGATCTTCATCGAGGGTGCTCGAAAAGGGGCTCGAGCGCGTTCGGGCGGCGACGCAGGGAGGAGCGGCCCAGCCGACACCTCGTCCGCGCCCTTCTCGACCTCGAGCGACGCCGCCCGCCCGGTCTGACGACCTTTCAGCTCTGTCGGACCGGTACAAGTTTGCCGAGGGGGCCAGGCTTCCCCTGGTCACCCTATCGCTCACCTGGCGTCTCGTCTCAAAGACCATCCAGGTCGACCGTGCCATGTCAACGTCATCCGCCCCTTGCGATGAAACGGCGCGACTCCACTCGCCTGGGCGTGACCGCAGCAGACGATCGATCGGCTGCCGGTCCTCCTCCCGGCCCCCTCCTTCCGGCGCACCATGACGTTGACAGCGCTGCCCAGCGAGAGTTGTCGATCTCCGAGCGCGCGGGACTGTGGGCGACCAGGGGCTAACCATCATCATCCTTCCGTCCCTCGACGAGCCTTTGCCCTCGCAGCGCCTCGATCTGCAGCCCACCTTCCTCCCTCCCTCCCCCACTCCCTCCTCCAGCACCAGCCATGACCAAGCCCAAGTCCGAAGTGGTACACGACTTCAACGAGCTCGTCAACATGACGGCCGACGAGCTCGAGGCTTGGCTCAAGAGTGCGTCTTGATCGATCTCGCTCGCTCTCCATCGCTCTCCAGCTGACGCCTCGTGTCACGAACGCCCCTTCGCCAGCCGATGACTCTGGCTCTGCAGGCTGGCACAACCCGAGCTCCTCGGTTGGCCCTGGCAAAGGGGGCGAAGCGGTCGGACACGAGTCGGGCCGGCACATTGTCCGCATCCTGCGCTCCAACCCGTCCCGCGACGCCGACAAGTACGACGAGGACGAGGACGTGCCCCACATGGCCAAGGTCGTCGCCTACTGCAAGCGTCACTTGGCGCAGGAGGAGAAGGCCAACGAGGGTAAGGACGACGAGGAGCTGCAGCAGACCAAGAGCTACAAGAGTCTCAAGAACTGGTGCGGTCCCTCCTTACGTCGCATCGGATCGGGCAGGCGAGCTGACCCCGTCACACGCGTTACTTCGACTGCAAGGGGTCACGATGCTCTCAAGAAGCGGCACGGGACCGAGTCCAAGTCGACGACGCCAGCCAAGCGCAAGGCCGATTCCAAATCCCAGCCCGAAGCCGACGAGGATGCGCCTGAGGAGGGCGGCGAGGAGGACGCCGAGGGGGAGGACGAGAGCGCCGATGAGGCTCAGGAGGAGGAGGCTCAGGAGGATGACGCAGGAGAGGCCGACGAGGACGACGACGAGGAAGCGCAGGCAGTGTCGGCTGAGGGGGACGACGACGACGACGAGGCTGAGGACCAGCAGGACGACGACGACGACGACGAGCCAAAGACGAAGCGCGCAAAGCGATCGTGAGGTTTCATCTTTCCTGACCCTCTGCGTCCCTCCTGTCTTCCGCAGCTGGCGCCCGCCATGCCCGACTATGAATCTCGAAACGATCGCTCTTTCTGCTTGGCTGAGCCGTCGCCCTCGCGCTCAAGAGCGGGACGGAGGGCAACACCACAGGATCCGGTCGGTGAACTTTGCGCTTTGGAACAGCGCGCAAAACGGGGTTGTGCAAACGACAGGCGAGGTTCTATCTGAGACGAAACGAGGAGGCACCGGAAAGGAGCGGAACAAAGAGGATGAGGCCAGGGAGGGAGGATCTAGGCGACCGACGACGCAGCGACGGCGACCCCGTCGGCCTGGACGACCACCTTGGTCGCCGGAGTCGGGTCGATCGGGCGGTGCTTGTCCATGAAGGATCGGGTCAGGTCGTCGGTCACCGCCGCGCGGCGCTGTTGAAATGCGAGGAGCAGAGGTTCCGGGTCAGCGATCCGGCTTAGCCCAGTATCGAGGAAGGGAGGGGAAGGGAGTGGCCCGACAACGCACCTCCTGGAACCCAGCAACAAACTCCTGCAGCTTGGCGATGCACCGCTTCTTGAGCTCGCCGCTGAGGAGCTCGCCCTTGCGGTACTCGTCGGCGAGCCGGTCGAGCAGCGCGTCGTCCTCCTCAAAGAAGCGCAGGTACTGGAACGAGATGTCGACGTCGGGGTTGCCGCCGTACTTTCGCTGGTCCTCGGCCGAGCCCTGCCAGCGCGACACCAAGGCGGGGAAGGGAGGGGGGGCGTCAGGATGCGTCGCCGACAGCAAGAGAAAGAGAGAGCGAGAGAGAAAGAGAAGGAGAATGAGAGGGGAGGAAGGGAAGAAAGGAAAGGACAGACGTTGCCGCCTCCGCCCGAGAACGCGTGCTTGTTGATCTTGTTCTTGACCATGGCCGGGGTGTCGGTCATGTAGATGGTCGTGTTTGGGTCCGAGGCGCTCATCTTTGTGTGGGCGCCCTGGAGGGCGGGGATGAACATGGCGTGCAGGAGCGCCGGCTTGGGGTACTTGAGCTTGGGGGCAATGTCGCGCGTCGTGCGGAAGTACTGCAGAAGCGGCGGGCGAGTCAGCAGGCAGCGACCAGGGCACGTTCGAGCAAGAGAGGGAAGGAAGGGGGAAGGAAGGACTGCACACGCGCGCGCGCGCGAGAGAGAGAGAGAGAGAGAGAGAGAGAGAGAGAGAGAGTGAGTGAACGCACCGGGTCCTGGTCGATCGCGCACGGGATCAAGCACGGGACGTCGGTCTTGTCGCCAAAGATGTGGGGGAACGAGCTCGAGAAGGACGGGGCGGCCTGGACGGCGGGGAAGTGGCTCTTTCCAATGTTGTCCGACTCGACAAAGCCAAACGTCGCCTTGGACTGCGTGTAGGTCAGCTGCTTGGCGATCTTGACGATGTTCCAGTAAAAGGGACCGCTGCATCGGGGTGGTGCGGGGTGGTGCGGGAAAGGGCGGTGGGTGAGTCGCGAGCGAACGCAAGGAGCGACGACGAGAGGAGAGGTCGCAAGACGCACCCGACATAGTCAAGGTTGCTGAAGATGAACGTCCGCTCGTGGTCAAACCCGCACGCGATGATGTCCTTTGCGTTGTCGAACGCAAAACCGTGGGCCTGGGCGAGCGTCAGCGGCTTGCCGTCCTTCTGGAACAGGAACTTTTCGTCGTCTGTGTGTGTGTGTCCGGGGCGCCGGCGAAGAGTTGGACGGGGGGTGGGTGGGAGGAGGAGACAAGTCAGCTTGGGAGTTGAGGAGGGACTCGACGCCAGGACGAAGGAGAGCGTTGGAAGGGGGAGGGGAGAGGGGGACAGACCGGTGAGCTGGACGACGAGCGGCACGCCAAACACCTTCTGCAGCCAGCACGTGAACACGAACGGGACCATGTGGCCGAGGTGCATCGAGCCGGACGAGGGTCCGCGACCGGTGTAGAGGTAGAAGGGCTGGCCGCGCTCGAATCGGTCGAGGATGCGGTCAAGGTCGCTGTTCAAGTCGCATCCGGGGGTGGGGGGGAGGGGATGAGCGACGAGAGAGAAGGGTAGGAGGAGGGTAGGAGGAAGGAGGGGCGAGGAACGACGAACCGGTGCGAGAAGAAGGTCCCTCGCCTGAGCAGGTGGTGCGCCTTGTGGCCCGTCAGCCGCTCGAACCGGGCAATGAGCTCAGGCGAGATGGCCGAGGTGCCAAACTGGCGGATCAGCTTGTGGTAGTCGCTGTTGCAAGCCGCGAGGTGTGCGAGTGGTCAGCCGGATGCAGGTGAGCGACTCAGACAGCGCGGCGAAGGAGGGGGGAGGAGTGAAAGGGGGGGGGAGAGTCAACGGAGGAAAGAGACGCACATGCCAACGGCGACGCCGTCCGCTCCGACGCTTCCACTCACGTCCCAAGGCGTCACCTTCTGCTCGACCTCTCCCTCGACCACCTTGGGCCCTTCGCCTCCTCCGACCTTGAGCTCCGGCAGGCCGCCGGGCATCGGCGGCGCCGAGGTCGACTTGGGCCCTTTGGGCGCAGGACTCGAAGGGGCGAGCAAACCACCCACGGTCGCGCTCACCGCGGCCGCTGCTGCCGAAGCGGCTGTGTTGAGGGCCGATTTGAGGGGGGTGTCCGACGAGGAGGAGGGGAGAGAGGTAGGTTGGCGGAGGGGGGAGGCGGAGGGGGAGGGTTGGGCGGAAGGGGTGGTGGACCGAGCAATGACGGGCCGGCGGGGGCTGAGGCGGCCGAGTGGCAACGAGAGAGGGGAGGGTCAGGATGCAGAGTTGGCAAGAAAACAGTCAACCACAGTGAGCGCAAAAGAGCCTTAGCTCCCGAGCGACACCAGCCCCCTTTGCTCTGCGAGCAGATGATGATGCAGCAGCAGCAGGAGTTCCCCTTCTCTGCCTAAAGTGCTGCCGAACGATGAGCTGTGACAAGCACAGGGAGGAAGGGAGGGGAAGGGGGAGGGGCAGGGTCGGCCCTGCGCGAGCTGACCGGGAGGGAGTGGGAGCGGGCAATCGGGACGAAGGGCGAGATGAACGGGCGAGGAGGGGCGGCGGGCTCGAGAGCCGCATGCGAGGGAGGCAGGCGCAAAGCCAAAAGCCAGAGACGAGGCGCCAAAGGGAACAAAGAAGCGCGCGCGCGCGCGAGAGAGAGAGAGAGAGAGAGAGAGACAGAGAGAGACAGAGAGAGGGAACAAGCAAAACCTCGGAGACGTACCCTCCCTCGAGCCACTCTGGCTCCTGCATCTCCATCCCCTCCCACGCCTTGGCCAATCCCTCGGCGACCCCTCGCTCGCCCAACCCCTGGTCGGTCCGCCTGGCCGCGTCCCGGACCCACTCTGGCTCGGGCAGGTCCATCGAGGCGAGCTGCTGCTGCAGACGAGCTTGCTCGGCTTGGTCGGCTTGGTCGTCGTCGTTGAGGGAGATCTCGGCCGTGCGCGAGAGGTGTGAGGGCGGAGGGAGGTCTGGAGGAGAGGGAGGGAGGAGGGGCGAGTCAGCAAGAGCGAGAGAGAGGGAGCTGGAGCAGCAGGGGCCAGCAGTCAAGGTGAAGCGAGCGGACCGAGTTTTGCCAGTTCATCTGCGAGCTGGTCCGAGGTCTTTGAAGGCTTCTTTGCGTGGGTCCTGGGAGTGGTCATGGCGGACAAGATGGGCGTTGGGAGGCGGTCCAATCGAGTCTGACAAGGGAGCAAAGAGCAGGGGGATGGTCGGAGGCAAATCCACTGTGGCTTGGGTGGACGCGAGTGCCCATCGCTGCTGCTGCTCGCCTCCCCCTCTGTGACCCCGTTCGCATACACCCATCCCCTTCCCTCTCTCCCATCCTTCCTCTCTCGCTCTCTCGGACATGGCAGCACCCATCAACGGAGTCAAGATCACAGGTCCGTCTCACATCTCCTTGTCACGGGTCTGGCCTGGCTGTGCCCTCTCGCTCTCCACCCTCGCACCTCGCTCGTCCTCCTCGACCACCCTCTCGTCCTGGCACCCACCCACACTCCCCTCCCAACCTCCTTCCCTCCACACGACGCGTCCGACCCTCGAACCAACCTCGAGGCTGGTCAAAATCAGCTTGTCCAACTCCGCTCCAGCCAGAGCAACGGACCGGGGTGATGGTCGCACCCCGGACCGACTTTTCTCTCTGAGCAGAGAACAAGGAGGGGGGGGAGCGTCATCATCATCACCCCCCTCCACCCTTTGTCCAACCTCGGTCGCCTTCCTCCCTCGAACCCAGCCAGTCAAGGCGGCGGCGGAGGGATAGGAACTTTGCTCGCGCGCTCTGTAGATCTTGCCTCTCGGGAGCGTTTGATCTGCCCTCGCTTTTGCGAGAGGCGCGGGGGCCTAGGGAGGGGAGGCGACTCGTCGAATTGGACCTCCATCACTCTTCCTCCCCGCTCTGGGGCTGCCCTTCCTGACGTCCTCTCCATCCTCCCTCTTTCCTTCCCTCCCCCTCCCTCCCCGAAACGTCAGCGATCGACGATCCGACCCGGATTGTCCGTGTCCAAGGCCAGGACGGCAAGACGTCGGCACCGCGCGAGATTGCCTACACCAACTGCAAGGTGGTCGGCAACGGCTCGTTCGGGGTCGTGTTTATGGCCAAGCTCGTTCGGTCGCCTGCGCCTTCACCCTCTGGTGGGTCTGGGCTGGAATCGGGGTCGGCGCCGGGGGCGAAGGTGGGCGGTGAGGGGGAGGGGAAGGAGGAGGGGAGCGATAAAGGCGCGAAAAAGGAGGACGGGCAGGAGGACGGGCAAGGCGAGGGCCAACAGGTCCAGCTGGAGCAGGGGAGCACAAAGGCCGTCAGCGAGGCCGGGGGCAAGGTCGAGGTCGTCGAGGACATTGCCATCAAGAAGGTGTTGCAGGACAAGCGGTTCAAGGTGCGTTGTCTCTCTTTTCTCCTGCTCGATCTCTGGGCAGCCCCCTCCCCCTCCTTCCCTCGCCTGCCCGGATGACGCGCCGCCCCCTCCCCATACTCCCTCCAACCGCCTCGACAAAGGCCGTCGACCCTGCTCTTACCCCCGCTCCCTCGAAGGTCTCTTCTGATACCGGTGCGCGCGCGCGTGCTGGCTGGAAGAAGAGACATGGGGGGCGGGCGAGGGGTGGAGAGTGGCTGCGTCCGTGGGCAAGGGAAGGGGGCGAGGGAGGCATGGCGAGGATGCCGCTTCCTGATCTCTCTACTCGCGTCTCGGGCGGCGAGGGAGCGTTTGAAGCGACCCTTTTCTCTCTGCACTCGCTCGAGTAGTGGAGGGTAGGGTGAGGGGGGGGGGGGTTTACGAGGGTTTACTGAGGGTCCTTCGGGCTGCCGCTCAGGGTCAGGCGAGGCGTTGGGCAGCCAGGCAAAGAAGGCGGCGCACTAACCCCACCACCACCAACACCACCACCCTCCCCTTCGTCCTCCCACCCTCTCGTATTTCAAACAAAAAAAAAAGAACCGCGAGCTCCAGATCATGCGGCTCGTCTCGCACCCAAACGTCGTCGACCTGCGCGCCTTCTTCTACTCGAACGGCGACAAGAAGGACGAGGTCTACCTCAACCTCGTGCTCGAGTACGTGCCCGAGACCGTCTACCGCGCCAGCCGGCACTACGCAAAGCTCAAGCAGACGATGCCGATGATCCAGATCAAGGTGCGCGAACCCTTTCGCCGCCGCCCCTCCCCGTCTTTCTGCGCCTTTCGTCCGCTCCCACTCTGAGCCTCTGTGCTGGGTCTCATGGCTTCGACGCGGCCTGAGCTAGAGGGAGCTTCGTAGGAAGATTCGCTGACAGATGGAATGGCTCCTCGCAACCTCTCTTCCCTTCGTTGCAGCTCTACCTCTATCAGCTGCTGCGGTCATTGGCGTACATCCACTCGGTCGGCATCTGTCGTGCGTCTAACCCTCGTCCTCCTCGTACTCTCGTCCTTGCGCCTCGTTCTCGTCTACTCACAACGTCCCCCCCCCCTCCTTCGCTCCTTCCCTTCTCCCGGCTGGGTCGAACAGACCGCGACATCAAGCCCCAGAACCTGCTGATCCACCCGACGACGGGCGTGCTCAAGCTCATCGACTTTGGCTCGGCAAAGATCCTCGTCCCCGGCGAGCCAAACGTCTCGTACATCTGCTCGCGCTACTACCGCGCGCCCGAGCTCATCTTTGGCGCGACCAACTACACACCGGCGATCGGTGCGTCGATCTCCCCCCTCCTACCCTCGCCCTTTTTCTTTGTTCCCTTCCACCTCCTTCCTCTCGCCGCCTTCCCCACCCTACCCCGTCGCACGGCCCTCCCCTGACGTAACACGTCCGAAAACCCGAAACGTACCCCCTGCGCGAAATCAGACATCTGGTCGACAGGGTGTGTCATGGCCGAGCTCATGCTCGGTCAGCCGCTGTTCCCCGGCGAGAGCGGGATCGACCAGCTCGTCGAGATCATCAAGGTGCTCGGGACGCCGACGCGCGAGCAGATCAAGACGATGAACCCCAATGTGCGTCCCCTCCTCCCCCTCCCGCTCTCTCCCCGACTTCGTTCTCCGACCTCGGGCGATGGCTTCGGCTCAGCGCGCCATCAGCCCGACGCCCTCTTGCCAACAGGCACCGGCGTCCAGACTTCGGCCGCTGATGCTCATGTGCCCCCCTTCGCCTCCGCGCACCCGTCTGCCCCTTTTGGTTCTCCTCGTTCGAGCAGTACATGGAGCACCGCTTCCCCTCGATCATGAAGCACAGCTTCGACAAAGTCTTCCGCCCGCGCAGTAAGTCTCTCTCGACGCCCTTCCCACCTTGGGTCCAGCTCAACCCGCGTCGCGCACACTGACTCCCTCTTCACTCATCGTCGTCGTCGCGCGCGCGCCAAAGCCGACCCCAACGCCATCTCGCTCGTCGAGCAGCTGCTCGAATACACGCCCGGCCACCGGCTGACGGCGCTCTCGGCCATGGCCCACCCGTTCTTCGACGAGCTCCGGCTCGAGGGCGGCGTGCTCCCCTCCGGCCGGCCCTTCCCCCCGCTCTTCAACTTTGGCCGGGAGGAGCTCTCGACCGAGCCTGGGCTGATCCGCAAGCTCGTGCCAGAGTGGATGGAGGACGAGCTCAGGGAGAGCAAGGGCATCGACGTGCACAACTTTGGTCGGTCTCTCCTCCCTCTCCGCTCCCTCCTCTGTCACGCGCTGACGCTGCCATCCCTTTCCGACCTCAAACACAACGAACAACACCCTCGCAGTCCCATTGCCACTCGACAAGATGCGGCTCTCGCTCGATTGAAAACTCTGTCTTCCCCCTCTCCCGCTCCCTCCCTCCGTTCGTCTCAAACCACTCCTACCCGTCGCCCGCTTGCCACCAACGACTGCACGTGTGTCTCACTGTCACCCCTTCCTGTTCCCTCTCTGGGCCTTGATACACCTCCCTTCCCCGTCACCCACATACACTCACACACACACACACTTTCGACCCCTTTGTTCGCTCGCAAGTCCTCCATTCCGCACCAGTGCGAACCCTTCTCCCCCCCCCCCCTCGCCTCCCGTTGTCCCATCGCTTTGCCCCCGTTCTGTATTACGACCCTCTTCCTCCCTCGACTCCGTTATGCGACGACCATCTCTGGCTTGGTCCTTCCGCTCGCTGTGGGCTAGGTGAGGGCAAGAAGGGTCCATGCGACAGCGGAGGAAGGAGGGAGGCTAGGACATGGGGGGCAGTGGGCCACGGCATTGTGGACAGACGGAGCGGATGGCCATCCACTGGTGTTGGAGTGGGTCGGAGGGGGTGGGAGGGTGTCAGTGGGTTGACGACGCGCGACGGAACAGGGGTGGAGGGAGCGAGCTGGGTTAGAAAAGGGACGAACGGGCTCGAGGCAGGCCGTGTGCTGTGGAGCGAGGATCCAGGGAAACACAGGAGGTCAGCCATAGCCGGGGTCTGTCTCGCCCACCCACCGCGTCCCTCCAGGGCCGAGGAGCAGCAAAGGCAAGGCGGGCAGCAAGGGACGAGAGAAGAAACGGGGAGGGGGAGAACACGCACGAAGACGTGATGACAGGGCGCGAGGGCCCATTCCGTCCGGTTGAACCCGGCACTCGCAGCATGCCCTTTGAACGCCCCAGCGACGACGTCCGATCCGTCCCTCGCCGCCGCCGCCGCCGCCGCCGTCGCCGCTCCATCCACCAACGGCTCCATGCAGATGGCGCAGTCCTCCTCTGCCCATCCAACGATCCCACCGCCGGCCTTCTCGACGTCGTCGCCGTCGTGGACGAACGACGGCAGGGCAGGGTGGTAGTCGTACGCCGGCGGAGGGGCGAACCTGCCCGGGAGAAAGAATGTGGGCGAGTAGAGGTCCTGCAGGGCGAGGATAAGCAGCTGGGCCAGTTGGAGGAGGACGATGGCGATGAACCAGTCTGGCGGGTAGGAGACGGTGCAGGGAAGACGCGTGTGCTGTCAGCCTCGCGAAGGAGCGGGAGCAAGAGAGGCAGAAGGAGAGAGAGCGAGAGAAAAGGGGAGAGAGAACGACGGACTGCTGCGCTCGAGGAACAAGACGTTGTCCTCCCACCAGCCGCTCGCAAAGTAGGTGGCGTACCAGAGCCTGCCGACCGTCGTCCCGACGAGGTAGCGCCAGCTGAGGGCCCGCCGGGTGCCGCGGCTGGCGTTGCGGACGATCTGGGGGAGCCAGAAGGCGTGGAGGGCAAAGAGGAGGAAGGGAAAGAGGAGGGGGATGAGATTGGTCTGGAGGAGGAGGAGAAAAAAGAGGAGCGCCATGACGAGTGCTGGTGCGGATGGGGAGGGGAAAGCGGGGGGGGGGAAGGGGGGAGAGGGGAAAGGGGTCAGGCGTCTAGTGCATGAAGGCGATAAAGAGAAGGAGAGAGGGGCCGCACGCGACGGCGCCTCCTGCGGCGGCGGGGCGACGAGCACGGGGAACCGAGGCAGTGCGCCAGGCATGACCTGTGCGGCGTCTGCTGTCGTCGCCGGGGCGGGCAAGCCAGCGCCTGCCACAGCATCAGCAGCAGCTGGGGCCGTGCCTGACGGAGGCGGGGCGATGGGAGGGGTGACCAGTGACGCTGCTTGTGCTCTAGCGAGCGGCGGCGGCGGCGGCGGAGGAGGCGGAGGGGCAAGGGGTGAGCGGCCGACTGTCTCCCCTCTCCTAGGCGGCGGGCCGACCGAGTTTCGTCCAACCCTACCCGACGCCCCCTCGGGCGCAGGTCTCCCCGTCACGCCCACGACCGCCGGCGCCGCTGGCGGGGGTCTCGCCGTAGCTGGCCGCCGTTCGCCCTCCTGTGCAATCTTGATGGTGACGAGCCACCTCGGGCCAAACATGGCGCAGGACAGGAGAGCGAGGAACGCCGTCCCCATGAGCGCGAGCGTCCGACGGCCGACGATGATGCCAACCATGACGTGCTGGTGTCCATCGTCGTTGCCCAGGACCCCAAAGCAGCCTCGTCAGTGCCGCCTGTGCAACGACAAAGAAGGGAAGGGGAGGGGAGGGGAGGGGAGAGATTGCGAGGAGAGACACGCACCCCGATGAACACAGCTCCGTCCAGCGCGCACTGCATCGAGACCGTCCCGACAGCGACCTTTGCGAGCTGGGCCGGCGCCCGAGAGCGCTCCATCTGCCAGACGAGCAGGAAGAGGATCAACCCTTGGGCGAGGAGCGCTTCGAACGCGTCTTGTTTTGTCGTTTCCGCGGGGAGGTGGGACAGAGGAGGGAGGAAGCGCGCGGCGGGGGGGGGGGGGGTTCTCAGCCCTTGGCTTCTTGCACGATGGAAATCCGGTGTGAGAGTGAAGAGTGATGGATGGAAAGAGGGAGGGAGGGAGGGACGGGAGGAGGAGGGGGGGACGAACAGTTGACCGACCCCCTCCAAAACGCTTCGGCCCTCAACACCTCTCCCTTGCCCTCGACCCACCCCCCAACCCCGCACTCCCACGACCACCAGACGCCGGACGCGATCCTGGCTCGGGGCGGGCTGAGCGGGAGGCCGGTGGGATTCTGGAGTTCGGCTTCGGATCGGGCTAGGTCTGACAATGAGACGGAGGGGTCTGGGGTGAAGAGGTGTGTGTGTGTGGGGGGGGGGGGGGTCAGACGAGAGATGGAGGAAGGAGAGAGGCAGGAGGAGACGGACCGAGGGGTGCCAGTTGGAGGACGAGCTTGAGCGGACAAGTGGTTCGAGGCGGGAGGACGCTGACTGCGAGCGAGCGGAGACAGGGGAGAGGGGGGTTCAGCATGTCGATCCTCTCGACTCTGGAGTTCCGGTGCCAGAGACGCGCATCCGAGGAGGGAGGGATGGAAGACGGAGGGGGGGGGACGTACGGTCGTCCGTTGTTGTTGTCGTCGTCGTCGTCGCGTCTCCCCTCCGTGTCTCCTCCTCCTCCCTCCGCAGTTCCCCCCGGACCAACCCGAGCACCTCCCCATGCGCTTTCGTCCCGGGCAGGAAGAACCCCGGCAGGTCGCGCAAGTCTGGCCGGTCTCTTCTCGTCAGGCATGGTCAGGCGTGCCAGAGGGCAGATCAAGAAGAAGGGGCAGGGGGGGGGGTCAGCGGAGCGAGAGCAAGAAAGAGAGAGAGGTAGGGAGGGATTTGGGGGAGGGCGCGGGGGAGGGGGGGGGACGCAACTCGGTCGACCCGAGCAAGTAGAGCGTCCCGTTCGACTGATGGTGGACCCCTTCGAGAACCCACGTCTGACCTGACCCACCCCCATCATTGCCTTCATCTTCGTCGTCGTCGTCGGCCAAAAGCGAGAGCTCGACCGAGCCCTTGACGTGCGTCCATCCCTCTCGCTCAAACCTCTCCTCCCCCCGCCCGCCGCCGCCGCCGGCCGCGCGATGGAGCCCTTCCCACCACCCGCTCTCGCGGATCGTCAACCCCACCGCGTGGTGCCTCCCTCGCCACCCTCTCCATCCCAAGTCGCTGACAAAAGAGCCGGTCGTCTCGTTCCCCGCCGCCGCCGACGACGTGATGGGCAAGGAGGACTTCAACAGGTAAGGGAACGACCCGCGGTGCTCCTTGGCAAGCGTTTCGTTCCGTTGCAAAGCGTGCGCGTCCGGGTCCGTCGTCGTCGTCGTGGTGATGTCGTCGTCGTCTGACGAGTGAGTGAGGAAGGGCCAAGCGGCGGAAGATGCGTTTGACGAGTCAACTGGCGGGTGGAACACCGGATTGGATCGGTCGAGGGTTGCAAGGTAGGCTGCTGCTGCTGCGGCTGCGAGGGAGTCTGACGAGCTGGCCGAGCCAATCTCAGGGAGGGTAGCCACCCAAGACCAAGGGTCCGAGAGGTTGAACGAGATGGAGCGCTCGTGTCGGATGAAACCTGTGATGTTGGGTGCGTAGTGGGGTGCTTGGTGGTGGTGGGTGGGAGGAGGAAGGGCAGGGGGAGGAGGGGTCAGGGCGGCGAGGAGGGTCGCGCTCGATGGGTCGGCCTGGATGTCGATGCGTCCCCGAAAGTTCGGAAGGTTGAGCGTGCGCGTGCAAAAGGGACATGAAAGGGGGAGGAGACGAGGAGGAAGAAGAGGGACGGACGGGCGACCACGCCGAGGCGTTGCCTGCGAGGTAGGCTTCGAGCTCGTCGATCGCTGGCCTGAGGGGCGGTAGGGTGTCCACCGTCGAATTGTCGAGGGACGGTGCGCCATCTTTAGGGAGGGACAAGGAGGAGGGAGAAGGGAGGGCAGTCAGCTTGTCTCTCTTGGCAGGGATGAAGTCGAAGGCTACGAGGCAAGCCAGGAGAGAGTGCGAGAGAAGGGGGAGCCGAGAGGAACGGACCTGGATGAGCGAGGTGGCCGTCGACCGAGGCGGTGATTGGGCCGGACGAGGCGTTGATGAAGAAGAGAAAGGCGAGGAGGAGGAGCAGTCCCGGGAGCTGCTGCTGCTGCTGTGGGGTCAGAGGTGGGCGGTCCATCGGTCGCGTGGGCGGATGGAGGGACGAGGAGGGACGTGAGATGAGAGGCCACAGGTGGACGTCCAAGGGTGCGATCGGACAGGCGATCGACGAGATGAGAGGCCACAGGTGGACGTCCAAGGGTGCGATCGAACAGGCGATCGACGAGATGAGAGGCCACAGGTGGACGACAGCACCGTCCAAGGGTGCGATCGAGCACTCGTCGATCGCCCCTCGGCCCCCTCCGGCCGGGGGTTGATGAGCCGCATGGGCGCTCTTGTCGGCCCTGTCCCTCTCTCTCTCTCTCTCAACCACCATTGACCATGCGTCTCTCACCGACCGCCCTCCTCCTGCTTCTCGCAGCTCCATCCGTCGTCAGCGCCCTCGATGGCTTTGGCGTCGGCATGCCTCATCAGATCAGCCTCTTCCAGGCCCTCCTCGACCGTCAGCAGCTCGACCCGACGTCCGTCCCTCTCCTCCTCCCGCAGGTGCCTCTGCCCGGGACCTGCCTGCCTTTGCAGCTCGTCTGGACTGACATCGCCACACATGATCATACAGCGTCGCCCAAGCTCCCTTCTCCGCCTCCTCCGCCAAGCCAACCTACCAAGCCCACTGCTTCCCCCAGCCCGTCTCGCACTTTGCCGTCCCCTCAGACCCTCACGCCAACGACACCTTCTGCCAGCGATACTGGTTCGACGCTGCCTTCTACCAGCCGGGCGGACCCGTCTTTGTACTCGACGGCGGGGAGACGAGCGGGCTCAACCGGCTCGCCTTCCTCGACAAGGGGATCGTCAAGCGACTCGCCGAGGTTCTGTCCCCTCTCCTCCCCTCTCCATTCCGCCTTCGCTCTCTCTCTCTCACCTAATCCTCCTCTCGCTCGCTTCACCAACGCTCAACTGAACAATCCTCCATCCTCCACCTCCTTCCGGGTGTCCGGGTCTCCAGGAGTTCAATGGGCTGGCCATCGTCCTCGAGCACCGCTACTACGGCCAGTCGCACCCTTACTACCCTTCGACCAACCTCTCGACCGACGCCCTCCGCTTCCTCTCCAACGAGGAAGCCCTCGCCGACTCCGCGGCCTTCATCGAGGGGCTCGAGATCGCCGAGCTTGAAGGGCAAGGCGTCGACCTCAAGGGGGGCAAGGACAAGCCGACCAAGTGGATCTATTATGGAGGGAGCTACGCCGGTGCTCGAGCGGCTCACATGCGGTCCGTCGCTTCCCCCCCCCTCGGCGCCGCGCTCTCCCTACCCTTTTGGTCCCTCTCACCCTTCAGGATCGGACCCCGCGTACCGTCAGCTGACGCGCGCTCCCTCACGGCTCATACCGAAACGCGTCGTCACGCGAGGCGGTTAGCGTCCTCTACCCAGAGCTCGTCTACGGTGCCATCGCCTCCTCGGCCGTCACCCACGCTCAGGTCTTCTATCCCGGTACGCGATCGCTGCCATCCCCCCTCCCCCACATCTTTCCATTTCACACAAAACCCACTCGTCTCTCCACTATCGACGCGAGTCATCTGACCCCCCCTTTACCGCCCCTCCCCCCCCCCCCGCCCGCCTTTGACCCCACTCGACAACCCCTCCCTGGCTCATCGGCAGAATACATGGATGCGATCCGCCAATGGGCGCCTCAGGATTGCGTTGGGTCTTCCCTCTCCCTCGCTCTCCATGCCTCCCTCTCCCCTCTCCTGTTCACTGAACTCCTCCCCCTTCCGCTCGCTCCCCTGACGAAAAACTCAGATGTCGGACCTCCAAACCGCCATTGAGCTGATCGACGCCCACCTCGACGCCTCGCCAGCCGCTGGGACCGCGATCAAACAGTTGTTTGGGCTCGCCGAGCTCGAGGACGACGAGTTGCGTTTCTTCTTGATTTGCGTCCCACACCCCCCACACACCCCACCCCCTCCACTCCCCGCCGCCGCCGACCCTTACCGCCGCACACATGCAACGCCCGCTCGTCTATGGCTGCTCGGCTGACGAAGACGACGTCCGGTCGCCCCTGCCCTTTCTCGACAATACACCCGTTTCGTTCGGTTGTGCACGCGCGCAGCTTCGCAGGCGTCTTATCCAACCCGCTCGGCGCGTGGCAGGCGCGCAACTGGGATCCGTCCGTCGGCTCCGCGAAGGTCCGCGCAATTCTCCCTCCCCCCTCATCCCTGTCCCTTGTCCCACCTGCGCTCGTCGTATGCTGACAGCTCCAGCCCCCCCCCCCCTCTACACACACTCACACATCCACACTCTGACTTTGACACGGTCGCTCTACCCAGTTCTACGACTTCTGCGCCGTCTTGACAGCCTCCTCGAACGGAAGCTCGACGCGTGCCGGCCGACCGTCAACCCTCCTCGCGAGCGCGCGACCGGGCGAGCTCGTGCACAACTATGCGGGCTGGATCAAGGAGCACGAAGTCAAGCGGTGTCCGGGGTGGGAGAAGGAGGGTGGGGTTCAAGCCGTTGCGTCTCTTCTACCGCCCCCCCCCCTCCTCTCCCCCTTCGCGCACGCCTTTGCTTGCTTCCGTCGGGTGGGTCTGCGCAGGTCGGTCTGGTCAGGTTCGCTGACCACCCTCTTTCCTCCTTCCCCATCCCCTACGCACGCTTGCGCCCATCATCAGTGCTTCGGCACCTCGGACGACGCAAAGTTCCAGGACGTCTCGCTCAAGCAATCCTGGCGAGCGTGGTGGGTCGACTCCTTTTGTCTCTTTAAAGTCGTCTGGTCGTCAGCGCCCCCCCCCCCCTTGACTCTTGCGAGCTGACATATTTGCTTTACCTTGGGCCCTGCGATCGTCTGGGCACGCGCAAACAAAGGCTGTATCAAGTGTGCACTCAGTGGGGGTACCTCCAAGGCTCTCGTGCGCCCTCCTTTTCTCCTGCCTGTCTCGCAGAGCTCCCCCTTGTGCGTTCCTGCACGTCGCGTGACTTCTTCCGCTGATCCCCTTGTCTCCCCCCCCCCTCCTCCCTTCCCCTCTCCCTTCCCCTCCAACAGCCCTCGAAGGCCCGCGCATCGTCTCGTCCCGCCTCACGCTCGACTACACGTCCAAGATCTGCCGCCAGGTGCCTTCCTTTGTCGCTCCTTCCTTTCCTGTCTCTCAGCCCTCCCTGACCTCCCCCCCCCCCTGTGATCTCTCCTCTTTCGCGATGCGCGACGCAAACCCAGGGCTTCCCGGAAGGCACGCTCAACAAGCTCCCGAGGTGGCCAAACGTCAGCGCCGTCAACGACCTCGGCGACTTTGCGATCGCCTACGACCGACTGGCTTTTGTCGATGGGGACTGTGGGTTCCCGTTGCCCTTCATCTCCTGCTTCTCTCCCGTTGCCCCCTTGCGCTTCTCGCCCTTTGGTTCTTGACTTCTCTCGAGGGATTTGACTGACCAGCGCTTGCGAGTTCTTGAAACCACGCTCAATCAGCCGACCCGTGGAGGCCTGCGACGCCAGCGTCGGATCGGGCCCCACAGCGCGAGGACACGCTGCTCCGACCGTCAAAGCTCATCCCGGACGCCGGTCCGTCTCGTCTCCACCCTCCCCTTCCCTCCCTTTCCTTCAACTGCCCTGCAGCACCGTCGTTGAGCGGCAGGCTGACATGCATCGACGCTTTGAACCCCAAGTGCACCACTACGACGTGCGTCTTCTCTCCCCTTCCCGCCCGCCCGCCCGCCCCAATCATCCCTTTCCGCGTCGGCAATCAACCCCTCGCTGAAGCCCACTCGCTGCCCTTCGACTTCCACCCACCTCACCCACCTTCTCCCCCGCACACGATCACACACACACACACACACACACACACAGGAGAACGGCCTGTCAGACCCGTCCCGGGAGCCCGCCCGGATCAAGTCCGTCCCCGCTTCCGCTCCCCCTTTCCCCTGTCGACCCTTCTCCCTTGCCCCTCCCCCTCTGCGCAATCCACGCCTTTAACTCAGAAACAACGCCTGACCCCCCCCCTTCCTTTTCTCCCCTCGCGCGTCCAAACCGACGACGCACGAACCAGGAAGATCCACGCCGAGGAGATCGAGTTTGTCCGGTTCTGGCTCGAGAACCCTTGAAGGTCGGTTGGGGATCGAGCGTATGCTCGAATCGTTGCGGGGCATGTCATGAAGGGGTAGAAGAGGGCAGGGGAAAGAAGATGCAGGGACCTTGGGTCGGATCGTATGCTGTTGCACGACGGTCAAACGACCGAGAGGCGTGAAGAAGGGTCGAAAAGAAGGCAGAAAAAAGGAAACTGGCGTCTGAAAGGCGCGCACGCGTCGTCCTTCGCAGTCCTCCCTGGAGATCTCTGAGGGACGGAAAGAGCGGGCGTCCATCTGCTCATGGATCAAGGCCGCGACTGAGCGGCCGGCCTCCTTGTCGACCGCACCGATATCAGCGCCCCCTCTCGAACGTTGTCTGCATGACCGACAATGAACGGAAACAACGTCGAGATGGGGTGTGTTCTGAGGGGGGGGGGGGTGTAAAGGATCCGTTGTCGCTGCGCAGCTTTGTCGGAGCGACCGACCGTGGCGGGCTGATGGACGGGAGGCGCCGCGGACAGGCGGGGAATTGGGCCGCGTGACTACACGAAGGGACGGAAACGAAAGCAGAGGTCAGAGCCAAGAGCGCACCCCCACATGAAGAAGTCTGTAACGCTCTGGACGAACAACGTTGGCAGGCCCTTCGGTTGAAAGGCTGGCTTGCGTGCGCGCATCGCCAGCGTCTAGACCAGCCGCGGCGGCGTCGTCGTCGGGGCCTCAGCCTCTGCCGCCTTGAGTGCCCGTCTCTCCGACAATGTCGGGTACCGCTCGCCGGGCTTGTAGAACTCGTCGACCGGCATGCTGGTGTCAGGCGCTGGGCCGAGGGAAAGCGGGTATGGGGCGGCCGGGTTAGCCGGGTGAGTTCCAGGGCAAGCTCCAGAGGACTGAGCAGAGGAAGGAGGACCGGCGCACTCAGCGGGCTCGACGTCCGATTCCGACCCGTCTCGCCCTCCTCGACCTGCTTGCCGACGACGTAGGTGAAGTAGGCAAACGACAGCGCGCTGACGCCGAACAGAGTCCAGATGGACGGGCCCTTGCGCGACTGGGCGCGAGGCGGGGCAGCGCCGGCCAGAGGCGAGCGCCGAGGCGGCGGCGGCGGTGGGGGAGGGAGCGCCAGACGGGGGAGCGTCCGCAACATGGATGGTGGTTCCTGGGCGTGAGGTGGCGCTGTGGAGGAGAGTGAGAAGGAGCGAGCTCGGACAGGCAGGTTGCGGAGTTCAAGGTGCAGTCAGCTGGGTCGTGGACCAGGGGAAGGAAGACGAGGCAAGGAGGCCCAAGCGAGCGCGTCGTGGCCCTCAGCCCAACCTCATTGCCGTCGCGCGTCCGACGTTGACCGTTCCCTTGCCCCCCACCCTCAACCTCGCTCTCTCTTATCCCTGGACTCGACGGACGGCATTGAAGCTCTGCTCCTGTCGGCAGCCTCATTGCGTTATACCGGTCTCTGCTCGCGCGGTCGTCTCGTCGCTCGTCGGCAGCAGCAGCAGCAGCTTGTCCAGGTCCACTTCAGTCCACCGCGCTCGGACCCAAGCTCCCTTCCTCGCCCAAACCCCTCCGCACCAAAGCGGCAGCTCAACAGACTCCTCAAGACAGCATAGAGACCTTTCGCCCGCTACGGTAGAGCTCAAACGATGGCGGAGAAGAACAACATCAAGGTTGTCTGCCGGTGCGTGCATCTCGGCTGGCGCGCGCGCCAGGCCCCTCTCGAGCTTGCCCCCCCGCCCCCCCCCCCCTTTCAGCTCGAGCTGACCATCTTACCCTTCCGCCGCCCAGCTTCCGGCCGCTCAACTCGATAGAAAAGCGTGAGAACTCCAAAGTGGTCGTCTCGTTCGACGAGAACGCCAAGACGGTCGGCCTCGTCGGCGAGAATGCGACGCTCGCCGGCGCCGAGAAGGTGCGTCGACGGTCTCCCCTCGACCTGGGCTTTCTTGGAGGGCAACGCGCGCAGGCTGATCAGCCGGGTTTGCCGGACGCAATGATTTCTGTTCGCATCAGGACGGCTTCACGTTTGACCGCGCGTTCGCGATGGACACCAAGCAGATGGAGATCTATCAGTACGGCATCCAGGAGACGGTCCAAGGTCGGTCGGCGCGGTCACCACGACCATCACATGCTGATGGGACGCTGCGCACCGCGTGCTGACGCGCTCTGCCTGCTGCACTTCGCCTCGAACTCTCCCTCCCCCAGACGTCATGAAGGGTTACAACGGTACTGTCTTCTCGTACGGACAGACTGGATCAGGTGCGCTCGAGCTCAACTTCTGCACGTCGCTGGGCACTGCGCTGACTGCGCGCGCGCGCCTCTGCTCGACTGACCGCAGGCAAGACCTTCACGATGATGGTGGGTGGCCCTTCTACCTGTTCACCTGTTGGCTCTCCTCAGATCACAACGCTAACGTTCAATGGATAATTGTTCAGGGTGCCGACATCGACGACGACGAGCTCAAGGGCATCACGCCGCGCATCACCGAGCAGATCTTTGACGAGATCGTTCACAGCTCGGCCAACATCGAATACATGGTCAAGGTCTCGTACATGGAGATCTACATGGAGCGCATTCGCGATCTGTTGGCGCGTGCGTCTTCATCGCTGCTCGAGGTGCAGGATCTGATCCTCGGCGAGGCACTGACCCCTTCCCCCTCACCTTCCCCCTTGCTTCGACACAGCGCAGAACGACAATCTGCAAGTGCACGAGGAAAAGTCGCGCGGCGTGTACGTCAAGGGTTTGACACAGTACAACGTCTCGGAGGCGGCCGAGGTCTACCAGATCATGCGCCAGGGCCAGGCGTCGCGGGCGACTAGCTCAACAAGTGCGTCTCGTCTCCTCGTCCGGGCCCTGCTCCTTCCACATCCCTTCGCGATTGGCCCCATTGACGCCTTGCCCCTCCTGCAGACATGAATGCCGAGAGTTCGCGCTCGCACTCGATCTTTGTCATCAGCATCAGTCAGCGAAACGTCGACACGGGCGAGGCCAAGGCCGGCCACCTCTACCTCGTCGACTTGGCCGGATCCGAAAAGGTCCGTCCACCGTCCGTACCAGCGTGAAGCGCACGCCCCGCGCTGACCAGCGCCTCCTTTTCTTTGCGCCCTTCGCAGATTGGCAAGACGGGCGCGACGGGTCAGACGCTCGAGGAGGCCAAGAAGATCAATAAGAGCCTGTCGGCGCTCGGCATCGTCATCAACGCTCTGACGGATGGCAAGGTGCGTTCCTCCTTGTCGAGCTGCCCTCTCGGCTGCACGCCACAGCCTCGAAGTCGACTGACCGGTCCTCTTATCCTTCAATACACAGTCGGTTCACATCCCTTATCGCGATTCAAAGCTCACGCGCATCCTGCAAGAGTCGCTCGGCGGCAACTCGCGGACGACGCTCATCATTAACTGTTCACCGGCGTCCTACAACGAGGCCGAGACGCTGTCGACGCTGCGATTCGGCATGCGCGCCAAGTCGATCAAGAACCAAGCCCGCGTCAACAAGGAGCTGTCGCTGCCCGAGCTCAAGATTGAGCTGAAGCGGACCAAGGAGTTTGTCTCTCGGCTCGAGCACGAAGTCGGCCGCTGGCGCGGTGGTGAACAGGTCGACCGGTCGCAGTGGGCGTCGGCCTCCGGCAGCGGCAACGCCCGCGCGCCATCGGCCACCCCCGCGATACCCTCCAGTCGCGGACCGACGCCGGTCAACGCGCTCGTCGAGGGCCTCAAGGACGTGCCCAGCCGGCCGATGACGCCCGGCGGCACGCTCGATAAGGACGAGCGCGAAGAGTTCTTCCGGCGCGAGAACGACCTCAATGACCAGCTCGCCGAGAAGGTTCGTCCAGCGCTGCGACACTTGCTGAGGTTTCGACGAGCACGCCTTCGCCGGCTGACCGACGCCTTGTCCCTTGACACTTGACAGGAGGCCGCCCTCGTCGCGCAGGAGAAGGCGTTGCGCGATCTGCGAGAGGAGCTCTCGCTGGTCCGCGAGCAAGAGTCGGCCGCCTCACAAGTGCGTCCGTCTCCTTCGACGGCTCGTTTCGATGTCGACTGCTGACGCACCATACCCTCCTCCCCGCCTTCTATTCACGTTGCGTTGCGGACCAATTCGCAGGAGCTTAAGGCCAATTCGACCGTGCTCAACGAGCTACGGCTGGTCAAGGAACGCCTCGAGTACGACAACAAGGAATCGTCGATTCAGATTGACACGCTGAAGGAGCAGATTGACGAGAACGAGCGTGACATCGAGGATCTCCGCAAGCAGATGGAGGCCGTCAAGGTCAGCGCCAAGGATGCCGCAGCCGAGGAGAAGGAGCGTCGCAAGGCCGAGAAGATGGCGGCCATGATGGCCAAGTTTGATGCCGTGCGTGTCGTCCCTCCTTTACGTCTCGCCCCCCTCTCATCAAGTCTGACCGCGTCCCGTTGCCTTTCTTGCTGCAGGAGGGCACCCTGTCCGAGAAGGAGGACGCCATCCGCGTCACCTTGGCCAAGCTCAACGCGGTTGACCCCGAAGACCCGTCGACGGCGCTGACGCCGGACGACATCAGTACGCTTTACCGCCAGCTATCGGAGCGGCAAGCGCTCCTGCGAGAGGCCAACGACAAGCTGCGGCAGTCGCAGGAGGAGGGCGAGGGCGCCCATCGCCGGCGCGAGGAGGTGGAGCAGCGCCTCGAGAGCCTCGAGACCGAGTATGAGGAGCTGCTGGGTACGACCATCCTTCCGTCCGCTCCTTCTGCGCCGAATCTCGCACTGACGACTCCTCCTGAATGTGCAGAGCGAACCATCCGCGAGGAGGAGGCGAGCAACGCCGATGTCGCTCAGTCGATCGAGGACCTCAAAGTACGCGGGATACCCTGTACTTGCCCGGACCTATCTAGCTCTGGCGCTGACACGACCGCTGGCACCTTTGCAGGGCAAGCTTGAGGCCCAGTACGCTGCCAAGCGCGATGCGCAGCTCAGCGAGATCTCGGACCTCAAGCAGCAGCTCGAGATCAAGGCCCAGGAACTCAAGAGCCACGCATCGACGGTCGAGAACCTCAAGGGCGTCAACGAAGAGCTCAAGGTGCGCCATCGTACTCTTTCCAAGCGAATGTGAAGAAAAGCCTGACCTCGCGCTCGCCCTTCTGCTTCGCAGCGCGCGTTTGCCGTCTCAACCGCCGGCATGGAGGGGAGCAAGAACCTGGCCGAAAGTGCCAAGGACCTCGAGCGCACGCGCAAGGCAATCGCGCTTCAGCTTGCTGACTTTGAGGGCTCGAAGCGCAACCTGATGCGCGATCTGCAGAATCGGTGCGAGAAGGCGCGTATCCCTCAATCCCCGTCACGCCGTCAAATCTCTGCCTCACTGACGTCCGCCCACCGACCCTTCGCATTGATGTAGGTGGTCGAGCTCGAGATCCAGCTCGATGACCTGCGCGAGCACTACAACACGGTCATCAAGGCGGCCAATTCGAAAAACCAGCAGAAGAAGATGGCCTTCCTCGAGCGCAACCTCGATCAGCTCGCGCTCGTGCAGAAGCAGGTGCGTCAAAACTTCCCCTCTCGCACCCCTTCCCCCCGCCCGACACTCAGCTGACCATCTCCCAACCTCGCCATTGCAGCTCGTCGACCAGAACACGGCGCTCAAGAAGGAGGCCGGCATCGCTGAGCGCAAGCTGCTCGCGCGCAACGAGCGCATCCTCAACCTCGAGCAGCTGCTGCAAGACGCCGACCGCCGGCTCGTTCAGCAGAATGTCAAGTTTGAGCAGCAGCTGATCGCAATGAAGGATCGGATCGAGGCCGCCCAGGGTAGGTCCTGTCGTCCGCGCATCTCTGACGTTCTTGCTCGCGCTTACGCTGACTTTTTCGCCGCCCTTGTTCGTCGCAGCGTCCAAGTCGGCCGCCCCCGCCTTCAGCACGGGCCGCATCGCCAAGCCGATCCGCGGCGGCGGCGCGCCCGCGCCTGCTGGCATCCAGCTGCCGCCGACGTCGACAATGTCGGCCGCAGGCCCCATCCCGGGCTCGCCGCTGTCGCGCATCCGCGACGACGAAGGCAGCATGCGCGGCAGCAACTCGTCACAGAAGCGCCAATCGTGGTTCTTCTCGAAGAGCTGAAGGCCGCTTGCCTGCAGGGCTTCACTGCGGCCCTGCCCGGCGGTTGAGCAGGACAGTCAGTCTTGGGCGGTCGAGCGGTGTTGTCGCCGTGGTCGAGCAGCTGTGCGCAACCAACGTCGGTTTCGCGGCGGTTTTGTGCTGCCTCTGCCGTCGTCGCCCTTGCAGCATCGCTGCGTCGATCTAGCGGCGAGCCGCAGACGAACGCGCGGCCATGCGCGCCGTGCACCAACCCACATCACTATTGACCTTCACGACCGTGCCCTTGATGCCTATGACACCCCTTTGGACGATTCTCGTCGGGCGCTGTTCGCCCGGAGTTTAGCCCCCACGCGCTAAGCCTGATCTGCTTTCGCGCACTCTCGCAGCTGTCACGCTCGTCACTCGGCAAGCGTAACCCAAGCACAACGGCCGGCCAAGCACGACCGACCCCTTCCTTCCCTTTCAACCTCCCTTCCCTTTCACAGCAACAAAGGACAACGCACACTCTCATTCTCCTCCTCCTTGTTCTCCTTCCTTGCCCCCTGCGACAGTCAACCCCCCCTTCATTCTGAAGACACGATCGCGCCACTCCCTCGTCCCTGCCCCTTGTTCCCTTTCCCTCTTTTGTTTCCCCAACGTTTCAGAGCCCTCTTCCCAGTAGTATAAAAGCAGCAGAACCCCAGTAGCTAGTAGTAGAAGATCAAGACTTTTGGAACCCTGTCCATCTTCCCCTGCGCTTGCGAGAGTCTCCTTCGACCAACCCTCGCGCACACACGGTCAGAGTAACCCAAAGGTTACAGCAGCGCAGCAGCAGCGAAAGAGAAGGGAGAAACGCCCGAGCCGGGTCGTGGGATCACCCTTCCGATGCGTTTCCCTTCCATCTGCCAGTGGTCGTGCCGCTCCCTGTCCGATCGCCTCGCCCCAACCCTCTGTCCCATCCCATCGCTGCTCGCTGCAGGCTACTCTTGCGCTCGCGGCCCCAAGGTGAATCTCGCGACCTTTTCGGCCGCCCCACCAGTCCAGCCTCTCAGCTCGGGCACAGCAGTCGCTCCCTTCTTCGTCAAGCACGCCGCCCGCCCTCTCGTTCGTTGGCACAACCTTGGCCAAACGGCGCTTCCTCCCTCTAAAGGTGCGTTCACGGCCTGCATGACGCCCGTTTGCATGTCCTGGGCATGGTTGTCCGCGATGGCTGACCCATCCTCTGGGTACTCCTCCTCGCCGGCGGCCTTGCGCTGATATGCGTGACCCATCAGCAGCAGCTCCAACTCGCTCTGCCATCCTTGCCAGGCTTGCAGCTCCCTTCACGACTCGCCTCGCCCGTCGCGTGCCACGACTCGCCTCGCTCGTCGCGTGAGATGGCTCCAGCAGAGTCGCCGCCGTCACCGAGGTCGTCGGGACCGACCAGCTCCAGCTCGCACGTCCACAGCCCCCTCCCGTCCATCCCCATCCCGGTCTCTCCCGCCGGCGACGCCCACCACCGCCCGTCAGCAGAGAGCCAGACGCCGCGGTCGCGCAGCCCTGCGACGAGGCCGTTGAGCAGCGTGCAGACGATGCTTCGCTCTGCGCCGCAGACGTCGCACCTGTCGCTGTCGAGCCGTCTCGCCGACCCGCGCGCCGACGAGAGCTCGCCAAAGCTGGAACCTCAGCCGCAGAGTGCCGGCACGGGGAGAGGGGGCAACAGCCTCAGGCGGCCGATGGACATCGTGCCGTCGAACATACCTCGGGTTGCCATGCCTAACATCTCGCGGCCGTCTACCCCTCCTCAGCCTGGACCGTTGTCTCTGGGCTCGTCTGGCGAGATGAAGCCCGACTCGCCAAAGACGCTGCTGGCGCGCCGGCGGGCATCCGCAGCGCCCATGACCTCGTCAGCGTCCTTCTCCGGGACCGAGGGCCTCTCGCGCCCGCACGCATTCGGGGCGGCTGCCAGTGCTGGCAGGGCGCATGTGCGGACAAGCTCCAAGCGCCCCAACACGGCGAGCGGCAGCGCTAGTGGCAGCGGCGTCGCCAGCCGCTCGCATTCGCCTGTCGGGCGCACGCAGAGCCATCACAACTCGCCGACTCAGAGCTCGCGCGCATCTTTCATCGGCGGCGCGGAGCAAGGCCGATCCAACAGTCCCACCGACGCTTGTAGCCGCGCCGTCCTCGAACAAAGTCAACTCTTCGGCCAGAGCGACGCCGTCGAAGACGCGCCGCCGCCCGTATCGCCCGACAGCCTCGACGATTTCGGCATGCTGAGCTTGCAGACCGAGTCGCCCTCGTCGAAAGGCTACCTGCCGTCGCTGCCGTCGCCCGATCCGTCAGTGGACCATGGCTTACCGCTGATGGCGCGCGACGCGCCGCCCGTCGTCGACCAGGAGCACGAGGAGCTGAGGCGCAACATCGAGAAGGGCTTCCCTGGCTTGAGCGCGGTCGCCTCTGCCGATAGCTCCAGGCGTCCGTCAATCGCTCTGGGTCACGTTGGTGCGTCGGCTGACGACTGTCTGCCCGCCCGATACCCCAGTCGCTGGAAGACTGACAACGCTGCCCGTGTCGATCACTCTTAGTTCGCCAGCGCCCGGCGTCGAGTAGCTTGCCGCCCGGGGAGACGCCTGAGTTCAACTTTCGCAGCTCGCGCGAAAAGTCGCGCAACGTTGAGGGTTGGGAGTGGAAGAACTTCATCGACGCGTACGCCGATGGCCGGTGGGACCGTACGTTCACAGCTCGTCTACGGCTCTCTTGGTGCTTCTGCTGTCAATCTGACACTGGCATCCCCACATCGCACCGCATGTCTCTCTCACAGCTTGGAAGATCCCCAATCCGCCGCTGAAGACTCCCGAAAGTGGTGGTATCCACAGAAGCGACTCGCGATCCACATCGCCGACCAGCGTGCGCATACCCGGTCGCAACAACTCGGCCTCGGCTCCGTCGTCGTCATCCTCGGCTGCCCCTCCCAAGGCATCCACCCCACCTGCCGGGTCCTCCTCATCCGGCAGCTCGCGCTCGCCCATTCTGCAGCTCCAGCCGATCCCGCCCTTCAACGGCGGGCCGTCCGGGCCGTCCCCCGACCTCTCGAGCGCCAGCAGCGCTGGGCCGAGCGCGCAGGTTTCGACAGGCTCGCAGAAGAGGCTGTCACCTTTCATGGCCAACGAAGAATTTGCTGGCCTCGTTCGACTGGCCGGCGCCAATTCGGACCTGTCGCCCTTCGTGTTGCCGTCGCCCGAGCACGAGCACGTCGATCCGCTGCGCGACTACGCCAGTCCGTCGCGCGAGCTACCACCCTCGCTCCTGGGCGGTGGCGCAGGGCGCAAAGCCAAGAGCTCGCTCGGCTCAACGCACGGCACCTGGACGGCGAGCTCCAAGGGCATGCTGCCCTCGACAGGCAGCGTCCCCCCGCCCTCGCAATCCGCGGCGAGCGGCACGGGTCTTTTTGGTGGTCTCGACGCCATCCCCGCGACGCCGTTCAGCGAGCATGGCCCTCACTCCGCTGGCAGCGGCGGTGCGCCGCCTATCCCCATGGCCACGGCACCTCTGCCTGTGACCGAGTCAGGCAAGGAGGCCAAGAGGGCCGCCAGCGGTGACGATTATTTCGGCGGTCCAGCGCAATGGCACGCGGCGGCCGAGCGCGAGCGCGTTGCGAAGGAGCGGGCACCGGTGACTGCCGCCGAACCAGCCGATGTCACCAGCCCAGACAGCGGCGATCGGGAGAGCTGGATGGGCGAGACGGTCGTCTCGCGGCGATCGTCGACTTGGAGTCTGCTGTCGGACACGGGCTCGGCAGGATCGAGCGGCAGCGCGCGGACAGTTCTCGGTCGGCGTGCGTCCCATGTTGACGGCTCTCACGTCGAGGAGTCGTCGTCGCGCACGTCTACCCCGCCATCCAATCAGGGCAAGAGCTCAGGCAGGAGCTCCGCCTCTTCATCTAGGCCCGGCTCGATCCGCATCTTTCCCGAGAACTCGCTGCCTAAGGAGCAAGCGGCCAACGAGGCCTTCAAAGCCTTTCTCTCGCAGCCGTTCACGCCGGCCGACTTGACCGCGCCGTCGCCCCCGACGAGCCGATCACAGCAACGTCCGCCGCTCGTATCAACCGGTCGATCGGACGGCAGCGCGCCGGTCCCCAGGATTCCGTTGCAGTCGACCAAGTCGGACGGCGTCCATCGGCGACCCAGCGGAGGTAGCAGCAGCAGCAGCAGCCAGCCGGTTCCTCCCTCGGCCGGCTCACGTACCACCTCGTACCAGGAGCACCTGTACAATGAGAAGGGCTGGCTGTCGGCGCCCAAGCCGCCGGACGAGCTCGAACGCCGGCGGGCGCTGTACCGGTTCAACATTCTGCGCTCGGGCCAAGACGCCAATTTTGACCGCATCTCACACATGGCCAAGCTCGTCTTTGCCACGCGCATGGTGCTCATCTCGATGGTCGACGATGAGGACCAGTGGTACAAGTCCGAGAGTGCGTGCGCTTCGCGGATCAGACCCGCTAGCTACTTCTGCCGATGCTGACATCCGCGCGCACTCGCGATTGCTCGCTTACGACAGGTGGGCTCAACGTTGAGGGCGGGGCACGAGAGCCGTCGCTATGCGCGCACGTCTTGCTCCAGCGCTCGTCGGAACCCATGATCATCCTTGACACGCACCTCGACTGGCGTTTCCGCAACAATCCACTCGTCAAGGGCCCGCCTAACATCCGCTTCTACGCCGGCGCGCCGCTGAGGACACCCGACGGCTTCAACATCGGCTCGCTGTCAGTGGTTACCCTTTCTGAGCGCATGAGCAGGATTGAGAGCTTGTCCGAAGCGGTCGGCTGACACCTCGTCCCTGCTGCTCGTCTGTTCCTTCGTTGCCGCTCTTGTGCAGCTGCGTGATCGACGACAAGCCGCGGACCGAATTCAGCCCGCGCCAGCGGCACGTCCTCAAGGAGTTTGCGGCCATCTGCATGCGCGAGCTCGAACTGTTCCGTGATCGGCTGCACCTGAACCGGCGCGCGATGATACAGGACTCAATGGAGCGCTTCACCAAGGAGGTTGTCGAGATGGACACGATGACCAGCGTCTCGCTCAACGTCATTTACCAGCAGGCGGCGAGCCTGATCCAAAAGACGCTGGACGTCGACGGTGCGCTCATCATGGACCTGTCGGCCTTTGAGCTCGTCGAGACGACCGACGAGGATGGCAAGACGGCGTTCCGTTTCCAGGCCGACCAGTACGTCGGCGGCGATGGCCCGCCAGCCTCCAACCTCTCGGACGACGGCGATGTGACGCCCGGGACCGAGGTCCGGCCCGCCAACTTTCTCGAGCGCCAGAACTCGAATCGGTCGATCCCGACCCTGCCGGTGCTCGGCGCGAGCGAGTCGTTGCCTGAGCCCCAGGGCCGCGGCCGGCCGCTGACGGGAACCGAGCACCAACGTCTGGCCGTCTGGCTCAAGGAGTACCCCAATGGCAAGATCTATGAGCGCGTCGTGCCCATCTGGATGCGCCACATGGTCCCGCCCGGGATCGTCTACGCGATGGTCATTCCAATCTACAACATTGACCACAACCCGTTCGCACTGGTTTGCGCCTACACGTGTAACGCCCAGAAGCAGTTCCTCGAAGGGTTCGAGCTCAAGTACCTGCGCGCGATTGGCCTCATCATCCTCAGCGCCGTCCTCAAGCGCCGGCTCACGCTTGCCGACAAGGCCAAGTCGCAATTCATCTCAAACATCTCGCACGAGCTGCGCACGCCGCTTCACGGGATCCTGGTCAGCCTTTTCGTTTCGGGGCCGCTTGCGCAATCCACAACTCCTCGCTGACCTGTCGTATGGCCCCTGCCGCTCTCCTCCCTCGCTCGTTCGGTACTCAGGTCGCCGGCGGTTCGTAGGCGTCCTGCGACTTTGCTCTCCCGACCCGCAGCTCCTGCTGACCCGCATCCTCTGCCTTCTAATCGATCAGAGCTCCTGTCGGACACGAAACTCGACGATCAGCAGACGTCGTACCTGCAGACGGTCCAGGCGTGCGGCACGTCGCTCATCGAGACTGTCAACCACGTGCTCGACTACACCAAGCTCAGCGGCAACACCGGCCGCGCGACGGCCGGCGTGACGGACCAGGCGATCCAGAAGTCGGACGTCGACCTCGCGCAGCTGATCGAGGAGACGGTCGAGGGTTGCTGGGTCGGGCAGAGTGCGCGCGCGCTGCTTGGCGCGTCCGAGATTGGCAGCGTCTACGCCCCGCCGCCCTCTGCGACGCTGAAGGCCGACGGCCGGCCGCTAGACCGCCCACAGGTCGAGTGCGTCATCGACATTGCAGGCCGGGATGGTGGTTGGCGTGTCCAGATTGAAAAGGGCGGCATTCGGCGCGTGCTCATGAATCTCGTCTCAAACGCACTCAAGTTCACGTCGGACGGCTACGTTCTCGTCACCCTGCGCGCTCTGCCCTGCGCGGCCGACGCCGAGACGGTCCCGATCGAGATTGCCGTCATCGACACTGGCAAGGGCATCTCGAACGACTTCCTCAGGTCGCAGCTGTTCCAGCCGTTCTCGCAGGAAAACCCGCTCCAGACCGGTACCGGCCTCGGCCTCGCCATCGTCAATTCGATCGTCTCGTCCGACGCCGTCCGGGGCAAGGTTGACGTCTGGAGCTCCGAGGGTCTCGGGACCGAGATCAAGGTGTCACTCAACGCGGCCCCGGTTCGCCGCCGGTCGTCCGCCGCCGAATCGCTCGCCTCGTTTGAGGTTGGCCAGGGCCTGAGCGTCACGTTCCTCGGCTTTGACGAGCGCGTTCGCGGGCTCAAGCTGCTTCGCGACGTGCTCGAGACCAACCTATCCGACTGGGGTTTCGAGCCGCGGCCGTCGACGATGCCTGGCTGGGGCGACATCCTCATGCTCAACGAGAGCGACTCGATCGTCGACCACTTTACCGAGCAGGGCAACGTCGGCCGGCCCATCATCATCTTCACAACGTCGCGCAGTGCGGCCGAGCAGCTCCGAGCGACCAACGCCTACCGCGAGGCCGGCGGCTTCGCGACGATCGTCTTCAAGCCGGCCGGCCCCGCGCGGATCCTCTCGGCCCTACGTGCGTGCGTGCAGTCGATGACGGGCTTCCGCCGGCCGTCAGGATCGAGCCGGCAGTCCTCCAACCTCTCGTCCAGCGGCTCGACCAACGGCGCGTCGTCCCCGCTCGCTTCGTCGTCGAGCCGCACGCCGAGCGAGGCGGACGTCGGTTCGCCCTACAGCACGCACAGCAGCCGGTCCTACTCGCTCGAGGACGATCGGACCTACTTCTCGGGCACGCCCGGCGCGTCGTCGTCGGCCGGCGCCTCGGCGGTGCTACAGTCGTTCTCGCCGCAGCACTTTCTGCAGCGCCGGCGGTCCGAGGAAGAGCGTGGGCCGACCAAGCGTCGACCCAAGCGGCCGTCGATGGGCGCGCGGTCCATCACGTTCCAGCCGGACCAGGCCTCGCCGCTCTCGTTCGACGGCTACTCCGGGGCGGCCAGTCAGCACCCGTCCATCCACCTGGCGTCGTCGCATCCGCCGCCGCCGCAGCAGCAGCAGGCCCCGCGCGGATCCTCTCGGCCCTACGTGCGTGCGTGCAGTCGATGACGGGCTTCCGCCGGCCGTCAGGATCGAGCCGGCAGTCCTCCAACCTCCCGTCCAGCGGCCCGCCCAACGGCGCGTCGT
>MVAK01000150.1:0-34420 GCA_014825535.1 Cystofilobasidium bisporidii
GTGTGTCTCTTTCCTACTTTGGGGTGTTAAAGGGGGGGGGGGGGGGGGGTGTGGGGGGGGGGGGTTGGGGGGGGGGGGGGGGGGGGGGGGGGGGACGCACTGCACAATCCTGCCGGCCCACTCGCGCGCCCACGGGTCTTCCGCGAGCTCCTTGACGTCTGGGTAGAACAGGACGTCGCCGCCCATCGCCTTAGTGTTGAACCCCTTGACGTCGAGTATGAGCTGGGGCTCGCTTGCGGGCCGCAGGCGCGCGACCGTTGGCTGGAACGGCGTGATCGAAATGACGCCTCGAAGAAGCGTCGTGCAGGCTGTCTCATACTGGCTGCAGTGGTGTTGAAAACATACGAGGACGTCAGTGGCAGGGTCAGCAATCGTGATGGACGAGGGGCCAGTAGTGGAGGCAGCTGAAGCGGTGACGAGGGGCGCGGGAAGGAGGACGCACTCGAAGAACCGTTGAGCAGCCTCGTCCGACACCCTGATGACGATCGAGTGCTCCCGGTCGCACACCCTGGCCCAGTAAGGGCTCTCATACGTCAGCCACTGGGCAGGTCGGAGGGGTAAGGGTCAGCACCGGCTGGAGCACGCACGCGCACGCGCGGGCAAGCAGGCCCAGCTCACCTTCTCGACCTGGACCTCGGCGCCGGGCGAGAACGTCAGCTCGACCTTGTTCTTGGCCTCGTACCGTGTCAGGCGGTCCTTGACCCACGAGCGGATTGAAGCGGCCATCAGGCTGGACTTGTTTGAGGGGAAGAGAGAGCAGGGGCGAGCGCGAGAGCTCGTCGACGCGCTGGGCGGGAGCGGGCAGGAGCGGGCGAGGAGGTGGCAGCGCCCAGCTTTCGGCAGCAGTGGTCGGACAGAGAGATGGACCAGCTGGCGAGAGAAATGGACTTCCTCGGCTGATCAAGCCAAGCCGGACACAGAGCAGAAGGGGAAGAGGAGGAAGAAGGATGGCGTCGGGGGAGACGATTAGGCCGCACGTGCGGCGAAGCTGCCGACGGGGATGCCGAGACTCCTCCCGCATGTTGAGTCCCGGCGCACGACGGGCCGGCACTCGACGACACCACCTCTCTACCAATTTGCGCGAGCGCCGCGTTGGATGATGGCGCTGATAGAACGTGATTGACAAGATTGCAGGCCTTGCAGGCTAGATCGGCGGGGCATGCATGCGTGAATCTGTGTGCGCTCTCACGACGTGCGCGAACCCCCCTCCCACTCATCGATGGCAGTCGTCGCTCGTCCATTCAAGATCTCGGACTTATATTATCCGAGCACGATCCACGCGACAGCCCTGCCGAGCCCGACGACGATGCTCCGTAGCCCTCTGCCGACGGCCGTTGCCTCCAGGACGCCGTCCGCGCGCCGGAAGACGCCCTGCAGGGCTGGAAAGAAGACGACGTGAGGCCAAGCGAGCGCGTCTGTCGGACGGCCAATCGGCGCTGGTGTTGATGGAGTCGGCGGGGGCGGGATCGGGATGAAGGTTGGTCGGAGGACGGCGGATGACCCCGTCGTCGTTGTCACCTCCTGTGTCGAGCTCGACTCTGTTGGCGGATCTGACGGACTGATCGTCTCGGACGCGCTGTCGTCAGGCTCGGTGTTGACCGGCGAGGGGGACGACGTGGGGTCGAACCCCCAGCCCGCCGACGTCGGCGCCATCACGGTGTCCGGTTGCCTGCTTTCGCCGACCGACTGCTGAACCCTGAGCGCCAGCACTCCGAGACGCTCCTTGGTGTCGCGCACTTCGAGCCCGACGCTCGCCAGCAGCCAGAGCGTCAACAGCACGGCCGCTATGGTTGACCACGACAGGCCCGATGGACGTCGGTCGGCCACACCGAGAGGCGCAGGGTGGAGAGCGATGCGCAGGTGTGAAGTCGACAGTGGCGGGAGCGAGTGGGCCATGAGGCGGACGGGCGAGTGTCGGGTCGATCGGGCGAGCGGGACAAGGGTCGCCGATGAGGCCAGGACGTGAACCGATGAGCCTGTCGTGCGCCCGAGGACAGAGCATGAGTCAGCCGGCGCGCGTCGAGACGCACAGGGCAGGAGACTAACCTTCGACTGCCGCAACACTCGTCTCGGCCCACGCGACGCCCTCTTCAAAGCTCGGCAGGCCGAGCACCAGTCCTACCTCGCCCGTCTGTCGCGCCCACCAGCGACTCGAGGCGACACTCGCAGGGTGCTCGACGATGTACTTGACGCGCACCTCGCCGCCAACGGCGCGCAGCCCTGCCGCTTGGAGCTGGACATAACCGAGCGCACCAGGGATGGCGGCCTCCTCTGCGTCGCCGATCGACGACGGCAGCTGCAGGTCCCAAGGGACCGGGACGGCGTTGACCGTCGCCGAAAGGACGCGGACCGAGGGGAGCTGTCGAGGAGACGACGACGACGACAAAGCCGTGGTCGGGCCGGCGACGATCCCGAACTCGAAGGTGTCGTCTTCCCCCGGCTCCTCGGACTGTCCAGGGGCCAGAAGCGGCAGCACGACCGTCATACTCGTGAGCTGTTGCACGCCAGCTGCCTCACCAACAGCAGTGAGCAAGAGAAACGTCTCGAGATCGACGTGTGGCAGGGCTTCCCCCGCCTCGGTCGCATGGCCAACCCAAAAGGGCGAGTCCGGGTCCGGAGCGAGGACTCCCGTCGGGCCGGACCCTGAGGGCGGGGAGAAGGTTGACACGAGAGAGGAGGCGCGCCGGCGGTGGCGGGCTCCGATTGAGGGCTTCCCGTGGTGAGGCGACGAGGCGACAGCGCCTGCGAGAGTCGACGGGGCTGAGCGAGCGACGGTGAAGTAGCTTGGTGAGGAGGGTCCGATGGGCGGCGGGACGTCCCACGACTTGACCTTCGACGAGGACGAGGGGGCTACGCGTGTCGCATCCTCTGGCGGTCCAACGTCCCACCCTGCAGGTGCTTTGATGCTTACTCGCCCTTGACCGAACGAACCGTCCGTAGCTGATACGCCCACGTTCGGCAGAACGACCTTGCCGTCTTCACCGACGGCGAGCCCGACCTCGCCTGACCAATTGAGCCTCCAGCGCAGGCCAGACTCGTGCACCTTGCTAACCTCGACGCTGACCCGCCAAGCGCGGCTCGTTCGACCGTCGTCCTCTGCACCGGTCGCCCTGCGCCGGCGCCGGCTGAGATCGAGGCTCGCCGACGACGACGATGATGGGCCGAGCGGCGACCGATGCTTCATCCTCGGGCTCGCGCCGGGAGAGGTTGGCTGGGTCGAGTTGTCGAAGGCGGCAAAGGAGATGTCTGCCGACGTCAGGTCGGCCGCAGCGGATGATGTCGGCAGCTGCTGGCGGAGCAGCGACGGGAGGGATGACGATTGGCCGCCCGTAGCCGATTCACCGGACGTCGAGCGCGAAAAGGACGACTTCTGCGACGGCGGTTGCTGATGCTGGCGGACGCGCGCGTGCGACGGCGACGGCGACTGGACCGTCGACGTCGTCGTTGTGTCGAAGCTGGCGTCGTCCGCTTCGGCCTGGTCCCCGCCGCGCTCGATCGACACCGACGCGCCTGTTGTTGGCAAGGGGTAGAAGGACCCTAGACCGCGGTCGGCCGAGAACGTCGGCGGTTGAACCCACTCTATCGGAGGATGTGTCGATGACGACGACGGAGGAAGCGACAGGGCCGCATCAAGGGAGGCGATCGACTCGACACCTGCGTAGTGCAGATCGCCCTCGATCTCGGCCTTGAGGCCAAGCACGAGTGTGTTGGAAGAGTCGTCCCCCGACGTGGGGGCCTTGACCGTCCACTCGACCGCCTGCTCGACGGCCCGTAACAGGGCCGAACCCTTGCCGACGGCACCAGCGAGCGATGCTGACGCCGACGAACTCTCGAGCGAAGTTGGACCGACGACCGGACACCAGCGAATCTCGAGCTGGGGTGTGCTCTGGAACGTCCCCTGGAGGACGAGATCGTCCGGCGACGCTCCCGCGCCGTCCGACTCTGCCGCTGCCGCCATCGCCGACGTCAGCAGCTTAGGCGAGGTCATGAACGAGTACTCTTCGGCGTCGGACGACGGCACGTCGGGATCTTGCGGCGGGAGCAACAAGTGGAACGCCAGCGTGTTGGATAGGCAGCGCGGTAGCGGGATAAGGATCTGTGGGTCAGGGGTCGGAGCGCAGAATACACGACGTCAGCGCGCTGACAGTTGTGTACGGAGATGCGGCTCGACAGGGAGAAGTATGGAAGTACGGACCGATGTGCGGTCCAGCGGAGGGGAGGACAGCCAAGGAACGAAGAGCTCCATGACGACGATCCAGGGCGCGCTGTCTGCGCAGCCCCCCTCTGCACCTCCTCCATGCGGCGTCGGACTGAACGAGCCGGTCGACGACCGACCGCCACCCTTGCCCCTGCGATTCGCGCTGCTGACACCGGCGGCGCCTTCTGTCAACAGGCAGACGGCAAAGTCTTGCACGGCAACCTTGACGGTCGGCTGAGCGCGAGTGCCTGACACTGACGATGACGACGACGGGGGGTCGAACGTCGTGCCGACGCGCAGACACTTGGCCGCCTCGAGGATCGCGGCCGGCGGCGGGGGCGTGAGCACGAGCGAGGCGTGCTGCGAGAGCGGGTAGGTCGACGACGACAGCAGGCGGACACGTTGATCTAGTGACGCAGCGAGCGGGCGGGCGTCGCGAGCAGGCCAGCATCATCAGGGGCGAAGAGAGGGGGGGGGGACGTGTCAGCACGCGCTTCACGTCGCCATCGCGTCAGACGGCTCGACAGCGAGCGAGTGTAGAGAGAAAGGCGTACCTGGGAACAGCGGGTAGCTATGGCTTCCTCCGACAAGCGGCAGGTTGACCTTACAGTAGAGGTCGATGCGGACGCCGTCCAACCCGGCCGTCGCAGCTGCCGCTGACGGGTGGAGGCGGGCGTCCGAGTTCGTTGAGCTGGCGGCCGACGCGGGCACGCGACCGTGGACGCAGAGCTTGGACACGAGCCGGGAGGAGGACGGCACTGCTGGACTGCTGCTGCCGATGTTGGTGGCCATCTGCGTCGCTTGATGTACCCGTGGCTGCCGAGGGGTAGACTTTAGAGAGGGCAGGATATCGGACGAGACGATGGAGGCGACGGTCGAGGTCAAGGCACACCAACCGACAACGCTCGCCGGTGCACGAGCGGTGGGCGGCGCGCAGGCGTGTGCTCAATCCTCAGCCCACGATGGTCGACAGCTGCCTCGCTGCCCCTTGGACAAAGAAAGACCAGCTCAGCAGCAGCCCGGTGCTGTTGTCCTCTTGACATGCGCCCGGCGAGGTCAGCCTGCGACAACAGCGTGCGTGCAGACCAGGTGCAGCCCTCGCGCGCGTAGGGGCGGCTACCGAGACCACCAACGCCGCGCGCCGGAGGCAGCTCAAGTCCAGCAGCTAGCTCTGTAGCATCCGCTGGCCAGCCTAGCGCGCTCGCCCTCACTTTGCCGTCGGCTCATGACCTGGAGCATAGAAAATGCGTGTCTGAGCTGCCTGCGCGCTTGCCTACCTGCCTCTGCATGACCGCGTACTCGCTGCGTTGCGGCCGTATCGTCGTCGGGGAGCTCGCTGCGCAGAGATTGGTCGTCGGCTCGAGCCAGCACCACTTTCTGCGCGGTGCTTCCCGTCTTCGCCTTCTCCTGGCAGGCTTTTCCTCCCTCTCTTGCAACCACGACCCACGACCCTTCCTTCTCCCGCAACACCCCGCCCACCCAATATATTCTTCGCAACGATGTTCGCCGCCGCCCTCCGACCCGCCTTCCGCGCGCTCCCCCGCGCCGTTCCCCAGGCCCGCTTCGTCCCGTCGTTCGCGGCCATCAGCCGACGGTCCATCAGTCGGTCCTCTTCCTTCCTCTCGTTCGCTCGTCGTCCCCTTCGCGGGACGAACGTACCAGCCTGCCTGTCATTCGGCCCTTGTTTGGGCAGGACGGGTGCCCTCCCGCTCTGGCAAGACGTCGAGCTGACACTCATTCGCACCTGCTCAACCCCGCGTTGCCCATCGTTTCTTCGCCTGCCACTCCCCTGCCATCATCGCCATCAAATGCCTCCAACTCGCTCTTCTCGTGCCGAATCCTTCGCGCCGCCAGCCTACAAGTACACGTCGGACCACGAGTGGGCGACGGTCGACTCTGCGACCAACGTCGCCACGGTCGGCATCACCGACTATGCGCAGAAGGCGCTCGGCGACGTTGTCTTTGTCGAACTGCCCGAGGTCGGCACGGTCATCGCCTCCGGAGGTGAGTCTCGCCAACTTGCTCTCGCATTTCGACTAATCTCTGCTGCAGAGGTGTCGAAAACGTCGGGTCTTTAGGGCCAGGTTCTGCAGCGGACAGGGCAGTCGGGCCCAGGGGGAGAGGGATCAAGGCGTCCCGCTTTCGGCTATCGGCGACTCGCCGCGCTCGCGACGGGCACGACCTCAACGACTGACATCTCTCCCTCGTCCCCGCGACTTCTCTACTCCTCATCACCCGCCCTGCTCGTCCGGTCTACAATCCGCAGACGAGTGCGGCTCGATCGAGTCGGTCAAGGCCGCGTCCGAGATCTACGCCCCGCTGTCGGGCGAGGTCTACGCCATCAACAAGGAGCTCGACGACTCGCCGAGCCTGCTGAACAAGTCGCCGCTCGAGAACGGTGCGTCCTCGCTCCTCGCCTTGCTCCACCTGTCTACATTTCGAGAAACAGGTTTTGCGTGTTGTCGACGACGCTGACTATCTTCTGACCTCTTCGATCTCGTCTCCGCGCAGGCTGGCTGTTCAAGCTCCAGCTCACCAACCCGGCCGAATTCGAGGAGCTCCTGTCTGAGGACGGCTACAAGGCCCTGCTCGACGATTAGACGCGGAAGCCTTACTTCTTGGGCGAGGGCGAGAGCGTGGAGAGACCGTTGTAACCGAGGAGGGGGCGAGAGAATGCGCGCCAACTGGGGGTCGCGCGCGCGCTGAGTTGATTCCATGGGCCACTACCTTTCATCCTCTGCACACTTGCTGAGACGCTCCATCTTGAGAGCTGCGTGGCTTCCTGCCATCTGTGCAGCGCGGATGACGACGAGTCGACGACGATTCGGAAACACGGTCGCTGGGCCGCGCGCGAGAGAAGGAAGAAGGAGCGAAGGCCGCCCCCACCTCTTGCAGCCCTCCCAACCGTCACCTCAAGTCCCCCCCACCCCTTCGACCCACCCACTCTCCCCGAACGCTTTCTCGATAGCATGGACCAGCAGGAACTCGAGCAGTACGAGCACCAGTGCGTACATTGCTCCTTTGACGCTGGATGCTCGCGAGGAGATCCCTGGGAGCGAGCCGTGCTGACCGCAACCTCTGCCCTCCCTCTTTGGCTTCCCTCACCCGCAGGCTCTCCCAGGTCGAGATCGCCCTCGATGCCGACCCCTCCAACACTGAGCTCGCATCACTCCAGTCTGAGCTCAAAGAGCTCATCGACCTGACCAAGCAAGCTATCTCCCTCTCGGCCTCGGCTGGTCCGTCCAAGCCCAAGGCAGTCGCTCCGAAGGCGGCTCCAGCTCGCGCCACACCCGAGGGGTCTGCCTCGCCGTCTACCGCCGCTCGCTCAGCTCCAGCTGGTCCGGCAGGCGGCGCGACGACCTCGGGCCCGGCACAGGATGCGTCCAAGTTCAAGATTGGTGACGAGGTCGTCGCGCGGTACACGGACGGGCGCTTCTACCCGGCCAGGATCCTCTCGCAGACAGGGCCGGCCGCGAGCCCGACGTACAGCGTCTCGTTCACCGAGTACGCCTCGTCGCCGCCGTCGACCGTCCCGCTGTCGTCGCTGCGGCTGATGGCCGAGGCACAGAAGCGCAAGGCCGACCGCGAGGCCGGTGAGCGCGAGAAGGAGAAGAAGAAGCTCAAGAGCGAAAAGTGGAAGGAGATCAAGGAGAGCAAGAATCAGGTGCAGGTCGCCAAGCAGCAGGGCTGGCAGTCGTTCGCCAAGAAGGCGACCAAGAAGGGCCTCGTCGGCGTCAAGAGCGAGAGCATGTTCAAGACGCCTGACGCCGTACACAGCAAGGGTATGCTGCTCTGCTCCCTCCTATCTCTTGCCTGCTGTGCTGTCGGGGCGATCCACCGCTGACCGGCTCGCCTTGTCAATCCCCTGGCCCCTTTCTCCAGTCGGCGTCACCGGCTCGGGTCGCGGGACGACTGACTACGGCACGCGCAAGAAGCACAAGTTTGCGCCCGGCGAGGATGAGTAGACGCCGCTTTGTCAAACCGGCCGGCGTCACTAGAAGGTATGTTTGCGGCCCAATCCAGGCGACGGCAGGCGGGGAGGGGAGTCAAAGAAGGGGCCCTTTGGGCTGTAGGAGCGGGTAGAGCAAGGCAGCTGCTGCACGTCCGTCTGTCTATGAGGAGTGGCTGACAGTCGCCGCCCTCAGACACCCACCCCATAGAGGACCCCTTCGCCGACCTCCGCATCCTCGCTGCCTTCCCTCGCTGCTTGCGTTTTTGCGCAGCCGACGCTGACATGCCATTTGTCTGTCCTCTCTCTCTCTCTGACCTTTGCGCAGAGCTGCCTCTCCCGGTCAAACGTCCAGACGAACTGCGGCTGTTTTCTCTTTCTACTTGTATCCATACCCCCAGAGCACGCGCGCGCACTAAACTGCTGTCAACCCCCTCCCGTCCCGGTCCAGTCGCACGCGTCCGGCACTGGTCGTACTTGTACCTGCGTTCCACTCTCTTTCTGTCTCTCTCTCTCACACACACACTGTGCCCTCCTCCTTGGCCTTTTCACTGCGCGGATGGCATGCACCTCCGGATCTGGTTTGCGGAAGTGTATGCGAGAGACATGCCATCGCGGAGCGGGGACGCATCGCCCATCGAAACGCAGAGATCTACAAAAGTTGGCTTGAAACAAAGCGGCGAGGGTCTGCCTCCCTCCTCTCTCATTCCATACCTGTCCTTGGGGCGCATCCGACCGTCCCCTCACGCCGCCGCCGGCCCTCGGCTGACCGGCGCAACCTTGGGCAGGCGGACGAACATGAGGACCAGCGTGCCGACCAGAGCCGTGCCCTGTCGCGTTGGGCATCGCAGGAGCCGGGCTGTCTCGTCAGTCGTCGTCAGGCAGACGGAAAGGGAGATGAGGAGACGTACGGCGTTGGCGGTGAAGACCCAGGTTGGGTGGCCAGCCTCGCTGAGCACGGCAAACTGCAGCGACGAGAAAAGCGCGGTCATCAGTCAACAAGGCGCCTGCCGGCATTCATTGGGGGTGGGGGGGGGGGTATATGCGCACCAGCTCGCCGAACAGACCGATGCCTCCGATCGTGCCGAGTCGCTCGAGCAACGCGATGGAAGCTGCTCGAGGATAGGGTGATTGCCGTCAGCGATCTTGCAGTGTAAAGGGCAGCAAGCGAAAGACATGGACTGACCGATGGCGTCGCTACGCTCTTCGGGACGGACCATCTCGAGGATAACGCCCTTGGACGCGGGGGACGTGCCGGAGGCGAGCGGGATGATGGCGGCGGCTGAGGTGGAGCAGGCGCGCAGACGGCTCAGCGGATGCGCGAAAGGGCTGAGCAGCGCACGAAGAGGTGAACGGACCGAGGTAGATCTGCCACCCGCTCCGGAAGAAGAAGCAGCAACCGGTCAAGAGGCCGTCGAGCAACAGCGACGATCGGAGGAAGCGCAAGTCGAACGTTGACCCGTGCAAGACGTCGACTGGCTGAACCCAGGGATGGTCCTCGGGTCCATCGGCCTCCGGGTGGTGCTCGTACTCGGCCAGGTTCTGGTGCTTGGAAAGGCCGCTCGAGCCGGCCTGGGCGTTCTCGGCGGGCAGCGTGATGGACGACGAGGACGATGATGACGGGTTTGACCCGGCAGTACGCTTGGGCGTGAGCAGGAGCCGGCCGTACGTGATGATGTGCGGAAAGATGAGCGTGAGAAAGATGGCTCGGACGAGGAAAGTCACTGGCCAAGGCGGATTGGGGGGGGGGGCAAAGGTCAGCGAACAGAAGTGAGAGACGTGCGGTCATACAGCTGGCTGAGGGACCGACGGCTCATCATATAGCCGAGCTGCGTGCTGTGGAACTCGTAGAGGTTGACGGCGACGAGCTGGAGCATGGTCGGGACGAAGCCGGTGCTTGAGATGGAGCAGGCGAAAAAAGATGGTCAGCGGTGTGCCATGTCTCTGCGAAGCGAGCACAAGGGACAGATATAACCACCTCAGGACCGCCAGAAACTCGCCGACGCCGAGCGCAAACAGGCTCCACCGGCGTTGACCATCGACCTTGCGTGGGAGGAAAACCTGGAGACTGTCGAGGAAAGAGAGCCACCCGGCCTTCTTGGCATTGGCAGCCGGCGGGAGCGGGGCGATGTAAGGCAGGAAGAAGAAAGAGAACAAGGTCGAGAAGATGACTACAAGATACGGCAAAAGGGTCCTCAGCGGTTGCAAAGGGGGATGTCGGGCCGGAAGCGAGCAAGACTCACGCAGGCCGAGGGTGATCTGGAACGTGTTGATGACACGGAAGGTGTCGGCGATGACACCTCCGGCTGTCAGAACGAAGGGGGGTCAGAAAAGGTCAGCCTCGACGTGGAGTGGCCGACCACTGGCCTGCGCCGTGGGCGCAGCAGACTCACCAGTGAAGCCGACGGCCCTGGCGACTGATGAGACAAAAGAGGAGCATCATGTCAGGCTGGGCGCTGAAGAAGCGCCAAAGGTATTCAAGGCAAGGTAGGCGCACGCATGACGTAGCCCTGCAGCGCACCGAACGCGGCCGTCCGCTCCTCGCCCGTGACGATCTCGCTGATGTAGGCGTTACTGCAAAGGAGGTAGCCGCCTGCGCCGCCGAGGATGTTGAAAAGCTGGGTGAACTGCATGATGTTTACGCCAGCCTGGCCACCGAGCGTCACTGCGGCGAGAGATGGGAAAGAGGACAGAGGTCGGTCAGCCGGGACGGTGAGAGAGCGACGATCACAGCGTCAGTAGACAAAGGCGACGTACGAGCGTAGAGCTGCGTGACGTTGCGGAAGGCGGCCCAGAGCGTCTGCTGGCTCATGGCGGCCTGGACGCCGCGCTTCTTGATCAGGTAGCCGGTCCAGAAGAGGTTGACGATGGCTGGAAGGGAGAGCGAGCGTCAGCGCGAGGGATCGCGGAGGATCGCGGGGGACGACCAAAGAGGGGGGGGGGGGGACTGAGGGCGAGGTGAAGGAAGATGTCAAGCAAAAGACTCACTCGCGCTAGTCGTCATGGTACTCATGAGAGCGGCACTAAGGGAGGTTTGGCCCGTCAGCGATGTAGGCTTTGTGAAGACGGGAGTCGAGAAAGGGCAAGTTGGGAGGGACACTCACTTGCGCGCGGTCAGGCTTTCGACCGGCTTGACGCTGCACCTATCACCTATGCCGTCCCAAGGAAAGTCTGGGTGTTCGTCCCACCACGTGCTGCAGCCCATGATGCGCACCGAGTAGAGCAGGGGCGTCTGCGTGAAGCTGATGACCGTACAAAGGTAGGAAGGGGGGAGGAAAGAGTGTTGGTCCGAACGGGGTCAGTCGAGCTGCTGCCCGCCGGGCGGAGGGGAGCAGATTGATGCGCCGCACCTGAAAGCTAGACTGAGCAGAAACGAGGTGAAGAGGACCTTGCGCCGCGCGTTGAAGAAGCCAGCCTCAAGCTTTGGCTTGGGGGGCTCGTCGGTCGAGGCCGCAGCCAGCAGCGGCGTCGTTTCGGAGGTCATGGCGTCGGAAGGAGGAGGAGCTGCTGTTGTTCTATGAGGGCAAGAAGGGCGTGAGCGTCGCGCGCGGGAAACGAGATGAGAAGGAGGCTCTCAGACGAGGGCACTTACGATGTCGCAAAGATAGAGGGCTGATCGTGAGGCAGGAGGGAATCGAAGCAGGCGCGGGCGAGGAGTCGGCTGCCTGTCGGGATGCCCACGAGGTCGGTCGACTGGTGGGCGTAGAGGAGCAGACGGGCGGACGCAAGTCGGCAAGTCAGTCGAGGAAGAGCGTTGCTGACAGGCTCAAGAACGGGCAAAAGCTGACCTCGTCAGGGTGGGAAGGATGAGAGAGGGTGGGTGTCGAAAGGATCGTCGCGCTGCAAACGACCGCTGGCAGATCAGCTCGACCCAGTGGCGCTGACGGCCAGCTCCGAAAGCATGCGGCAGGCGTCCTAACGAGACAGCAGCCAATCGGACGAGACCCGCTAGTCGCAGGAGCAGCCGATTGGAGCAGCTGGTTTTGCGGAACGACGGCCCGGCACAAGTCTTACAGGAGCAGACTTGGTCGGCGAGGCGGGAAAGGCATAGAGTCGGCGGGCTAAGCCTTGCAGGCTGAGCTGACCCTGCGTGATGCGCACCCGTCTTGCCACGCCTGCGCGCGCGCGTTCCCGAGCATCGGTATGCAGCTCATTCGAGCGACGTCGGCGAACGGGTCTCCGCGGTAAGAGTTCGCCCCTCGACAGCGCCCAAAGGGAAAGACGCCAGTCGTGTCGGCTGGCCACGAGGCTGTGCATGCAGCGTCAAAGCAGCTGCTGCTTGACGGACAACCGTGCTGCGGGCCGAGCGAAAGTGCCAGGGCGACCGGAGGAGGGGGAGGGGGCGAGCTGCAGGACCCGAGCTCGGGCGGCGGCCGGCAGCGCTGGCGACTAGGTTGTGCTCCTCCAAAGACATGCTGGTTCGGCCTCTGGGCCGGAGTAAAGGTTGGGAGCGAGAGCAGAGCAGCAGATCAAGGCCAGAGCACCCGGACGACCGAGCTTCCTCACGTCTTTACCACGTACCCACCTGCTCCTACGATTGCTGCCCCGCGCCAGATGCTTTTCTTCCTGCGATCTCTCCAGTCCATGCGCGCCTTGGGTGCCGCTCTAGGGTCATCCCTGCCCCAGATGTGGGAAGGTGGGCGCGATGGACACGCGATGTCCGAAGTGCGAGAGGACGGCAAAAAAGAACGGGCACGAACCCGGGATTGAACCGAGGACCTCAATGAATTCAAGTTGTTGAAACCCTAACATTGCGTGATACCACTACACCATTCATGCCTTGTTGAAGGTCAATGCTTTGTAACAACAAAATTCTCAAAACAATTCTCCCGCGCCCCTTCAACCATCCGGCGCCTTCCTTCTCGCGCTCGCACCCGCCCAACGACCATCTCGACGCCTCCTTCCGCCTGCGCTCCTTCCCGCTTGACTCCATGCCGTCCCTCAGCGAGCGGCTGAAGCAGGCGGCCCTTGCAGGACAGAGCCCCGCATCGAGCGCGCCGTCATCGCCCGACCCGGCCAAGGCTCAGCTCGCCCCGTCGCCGGGTGATGCCCCTTCGGTCGAGGTCGCGCTGCCGACGCCCGTCAGCTCGCCTGCCCTGGCTGACGCCCCTCTCGACAAGCCCGCTGGCGAGCCGAGCCCTCCTGCTCCTGAACAATCAGCATCGCCCGTACCTGTAGCAGTGGCGGACCCTTTGACCGACCCGGCACCGCCAGCACCAACATCAGCTACACCAGCAGCAGCAGCGCCAACTTCGACGGCGGACAAGCCGACGACGACCTCTGCATCGCAGCCGTCCACGACGGCAGCTGCTTCGGGCCACGCCCACTCGTCCTCGTTCGACTTTCATCTACCACACATCTCGCTGCCGTCGTTCCAGTCGCCGTTCGGAAAGCGGTCCCTTTCCCCATCTGTCCCGACCTCGTCCGCCGCGAACGCCGGCAAGGAGCTCTCGCCGCTAGCAGCCTCGTTCAGCCCCGCTGGCGGGGCCCGCGGACGGCCGACCACGCAGTCGCTCGGCAACTTCTTCAGCCTTGGTGGCAGCTCGACGCCGACGGCCGCGGGAACCCCTGCCGTGGACATTCGGCCCGAGATGGTTGCGCTCCCGCCGAGTCCGAGGGAGGTCGACCTGCCGCTGCCAGAGGTCGACGAGGCCGACCTCCTCAGCGGCGAGGGGCTCCGCGAGGCGACGGCCGAAGAGAAGCTCGAGGGCGTCGAGATCAACCGGCTCAGGGCGCGTGTCGCTGGTCAGTCTCCGCACGCGTCTTCTCGCCAGCAGATGATGTGTGAGGGCTCTGACTCTGTTCCCCATCCCCCTTCCCCCCCTTGTGCGAATTCATCGCAGAGCTCGAGTCGGTCCAGTCGAGTTGGTCGCGCGTACTCCGCGAGAACACGCCGCTCGAGGACATGAGCGATGCTGAGGGTCTTGAGAATCATCTGCGCAACCTCGCGGCCAAAGTTGAGGTGCGCTGCTCCGTCCAATCCGCACATCAGGCTTGGTGTGACGCTGACTAGCGCACGCCCTTCGACCGCAGATGAGCATGGCCGAGATGCAGCGCGTCAACGGCAAGCTGGAGCGTGCGTCGTGAATTCATCCGCTCCGGTCACCCGGCTTCCCGCGCTGACCCGCTCATCCTCTCGCACCCGCTGCGTACCGCAGTTCAAGAGGCGCGGCAGGAGGAGATGCGGGAGACGCACGCGCTCGAGTCCTCGTCGCACACAGCAACCATCGACGATCTGCGGGCCTCACTCGCGGCCGCTACCAAGGAACGTGACGAGCTTCGGCCGCAGGTCAAGACGCTGACGACTGAGCGCGACGTGGCCAAGACGAGCGCCAAGGAGGAGGAGGAGAAGCGGACCAAGGCCATCTCACTGCTCAAGACGGTCCGCCAGAAGCTGGTCAAGTCGGACACGCTCCGGGACGAAGCGCTCGCCGAAAAGGACACGCTCAAGGCAGCGGCGACGGCTGCCGAGGAGAACGGCCGCAAAGAGGCCGAGCGGCTCAAGGGCGAGATCGAGAAGGGCCGAGCCGAGCGCGAACGCGACGTGCGCAACCTGCGCGAGAAGTTTGAGCAGGAAGTCAAGGGCTTGCGCACCGGCTGGGAGCGCGAGAGCCGGCAAAAGCGCGAGGAGGCTGAGCTGCGGGCCGTGACGATTGCGGTGCGTCTCTACCTCAAGGGGACCTCGCCCTCGCTTCTCGCGCGCACGACGCTGACTGTCAGACAATTCCCCCCTACCGCAGGCTGCCAACGCCAAAGAGGTTTCGGGCCTCAAGACCCGGATCGACACGCTCACAACTTCGCTGTCTGAGGCCAACGCCGAAAAGGCGACCCTGTTCGATACGCTTCAGCGGCGGCAAGCCGATGTCGAGTCTGCGTCAGCCGAGGCCGAGAAGGCGACGCTGGCCATGACGGAGATACAGTACGCTCTTCGCGAGGCCCAGGAGCGTGTCTCGGTCTTGGAGGAAGAGCTCGCCGATGCGCGGCGCTCGAGTGGACCAAGCGCCTCAGCCGGCTCCAACGGCGCGTCGTCGACCTCCTCGACAACGGCAGGCGATCCGGACAGAAGCGATAAGACGAGCTCGCTCGAGCGCCAGCTCGCCGCAACGATCGCGTCGCACGAGACGCAGATGTCGACGATGCGGTCGTCGCTCCGCCGGGCCGAGGCCGACCACCTGTCGGCCGAGGAGGAGTGGTCGCGCAACGTGTCGGAGCGCGGCAAGGAGGTCGAGCGCATGCGCGGCATCATCGAGGAACGCGAACGCGAGTACGAGGAGGCTCTGCGCGGCCGCCGCGCGCGAGAGGAGCGCTTGGCTGAGCTTGAGCAGGAGCTTGAGACCAAGGAGCGAGATGCCGAGCGCGAGCGCCGACTCGCACGCGAGGAGCGAGAGCGTGCCCGACGTGCGGTCGAGGGAGAGGTGCGTCTGCCTCAGTTCAGCTCGGCCCGCCTTTTTCTTGGTTTCTTGATCATTCTGGCCCCTGACGCCCTCCTTCGACATCTCTCTCCTCGGCTGTAGGACCACACGAAGGAGGAGAACAAGGATCTCGCGGTCAAGCTCGGTACGATGGAGACGACCCTCGCCGACCTGCGCACTCAGATCACGGTTCTCCGGCAGGCCAACAAGGTGCGCCATCCGTCCCTGCGCGATATCATCAACCGATTCCGCTGACCTGAATGTTGTGCGCGCGCATATCCTGCTCCCTGTTTCCAGGTGCTCAAGTCTGAAATGCAGAAGGTCCAATCGTCGGCGCTGCTGCTCGAGAAGCAGCGAAACCCAGGCATCGGCTACTGGTCATCTGGCGGCGCGGCCAACGGCAGCGCGAGTCGCGTGTCGGTCGCCGAGTCGCTAGACGCTGGACAGCGGTCGTCGGTGGATGGCGGCTCGCCGGCGAGCGATGCTGGCACTGCTGGCGGGCAGGAGGAGGAGGTCAACCTCGAGGTGCGTTTTCTTTTGTCCCTCTCAGACTGACAGACGATGTTGGAGGCCGGCTGACCCTCGCTGCCTCTCACCAGTACCTGCGCAACGTGATCCTCCAGTTCCTCGAGCACAAGGAGATGCGCGCCAACCTCGTCCGAGTGCTGTCGGTCATCCTGCACTTCACGCCACAGGAGACGCGGCGCCTCGTCGCGGGCGTCTCATGATAGAAGGGCCTCAGCCCACCGCTGCGGATGCCATGACCTTTGACGACCCCTGTTTAAGCGTGCTCGTAAACTGAGGCGGTGTCGTTGCGTATTGCGCTGAGCAGACAGACACAGGGAGGAAGAGAGGCAAACGGCATAGACATCGTCAGGAAGAAGGAATGCCATCGAGATTGGTGGGGCGGGTCGATCGAGGGCGAGGAGAGGCGGTCATTCGTGCTGAGAGGCGTGAAGATCGAGACATGGTGAATGAGTCGTTGAAGGTTCAAAAGTGAGTAGCTAACGCGCGTGAGAGTCATCAAGTGCAGCAGCCGAAGGCGCTGGAAAGGCTGTCCATCGCATGGGAGCGGACATTTGCGACGAAGCGGCAAGGCACAGACTCAGACTGATGACCCGAAGCTGAGGAGCGAAAGGAGGGCGTACGCACGCCGGATCAAGTAGGCCGCGGCCTCAAAGGTCGGCGAGGAACTCGGAGCAATTGTCCGCGCTGGTCAAAAACGCAGCGTCCTGCACGAGCGATGTGAGGAGACGAGTGAGCGGTGGCTGGAGGCAGGAAGGGATGGTCACCGTGAGACGCACCGACTCTAGCTCGGCGGCGAGCGGCTCCCAGGAGCGGACGGCCTGGTCGGCCATGTCGAGCATGCGGCCCTGGTAGCGGAGCAGCAGCTCTCGGATGTGGACCGGCAGCTGCTCGGCCAGCGCGAGCGGCATGTCGGACACCGTCCAGTCAGCCGGTACGTACCGGTATGTGCCGGGCTCCTCGAGCGGCGCCTTGACGAAGCCGCCAGCAAAGGCTCGGAGGGCGACTGCCCCGACGCCGTGGACCTCGTGCTTCAAGGCGAGAGCGAGCAGGGCTGGGGCGTGGTCTTGAACGAAGCGCACTCCATGACTCACGAGCGCGTGCACGACCGGTCGAGCCTCTAGACGCTCGGCGATCTCGACGAGCCTGTCGTCGCGTGCAAGGAAGAGGCGGAACGATAAGTTGGTCAGGGGAAGTAAGTAGCGGAAGAAGAGGAGGGGGGGGGGTCAGCAAAAAGAACACGCACTCGAGCAGCACGTCACAACCGGTGAGCGTCGGGTCGGCCACGCGAGGGTGGACAAAGCGTAGGAAGATCCTTAGGTCGACGCTGGGTACGTCGAGGTCGATGAGGGTGTGATCCGAGCGGCGCGTGCGTCGACCGCTGAGCGCGCCGGATGCTAAGTCGGCCTCAACCTTGGCTGACGCCGCCTCAAGATACGCACGCCGAAAGGGGAAGCCCTTGCCGTCCGAAGAGACGACTATGATGTCGGTCTGGTCGTCTGCCTGGAATGTCGGGTGTCCCGATCCCGACGGCGGCGTCGCTCGGCTGATCCTGTACGAGGGCGGAAGCATCGAGGCAGGGAGCCGCGGCGCTCGAGATCAGCTTAGATGGTGGAGAGGGAGGAGAGCCGGTAGAGAGTCTCACGATCGCTGGGCAACGGTCGGCGCAACCTCTTGTCGCGCCACAGACTGAGCACGAGCGGCTGGGGACCGGACGCGGGCAGCGCTAGTACCTGCCGCGGTGGGCGGGCGGGCGCGTCGTCGGCTCGATGACGCTGTGGGGGACGACTCGGGCGGCGGCGAGGGAGAAGCTATGGGTTCGTACACGATGAGCGCTTCAGGCGGCGGGGTCGGCGAAGGCTCGTAAGGGATCACGCTCTCATCGTCGTCGTCGTCGTCGTCGTCTTCCTCTTCAGCTGAAGCGGGCGGCTGGCCGACCGACGCAGCGATGCGCGCTCGCTTGGGCGGCTGCGACGGCGTGTTGGGGCTGGGTGGGAAGACGCGTCGACGACCTTCGACGACCACAACCTTGCTACCCGACCTGCGACCGACCTTGCGCTTGACCGGGCGGTCGGTGCGAGAGGCGGGGATCGAGGTGGACTGGCTGGCGGGGAGGTGCATGTTCGTGCCTCGGGTGGCTTCGGCGCGAGGGGTGCCCGGGCAAGTCAGCCAGGTTTACCCCTCCAACGAAGGCCGGAGAGGGGGACAGTCAAATCCCGCACCTGCTGCTGGTCTCAGCTCTTGTTTTTATGGGGAGGAGATGAGAGGGTGATGGATGAGGGGAGGGAAGGCCGCGGGCTCTGTCGTCATCTCCTCCGCCCGTCCAGAGGAGGCCCGCCCGCCGCGCTGCGCTCGAGCCTTGTTCGAGCCCCTTTTCCGCCCGTCTCGTCGAAGCGCTGCTGAAAGCACCCTCATCCGCAACCCTTCAGCTTGACGATCGGTGGATCTCCTCGACGACAGCTCAGGTCGCTGGGCTGGGTCAATGCTGGGCCTGAAGCTGTGCCAAAAATACCATGATCGGGGGACGATCGGTCAGCGCCGAACGAAGATCATCGGACATCGGATCGGCGACGGTTCTTCCCGCTGCGGTACTTGCCCTGTGCGCTAGGCCCTGCCTTGGCCTCCGGCCTAACGACCACCAGGCAGCAGACCGAATCCCAGCCATGCACGAGCTGCAGAAGGACAGCAAGATTGTCATCGTCGGAGCCGGCGTCTTTGGCCTGTCGACGGCCCTCCACCTGGCCAAGTCGGGTCCGTGCTCTTCGCCGCTCACAGAGCCTGTACCTGGATCCCTTCGAGCTGACACTTCTTTTCTATCCTTGACCGCCTCACAGGCTACTCGGACGTCTCCGTGTTTGATTATCAGGACTACTCCGCGTCGGGATATGACACGACCAAGGGCTGCGACGGCGCCTCGTCCGACTCCAACAAGGTGTTCCGCGCGACGTATGGTGACGAGGCTCACTACCAGGACTTGGCGACTGAGTGTCGGTCCGTCTGGGAGGAGTGGAACAGTGCGGCTTGTATCTCGTCTGCTACTCACTGAGCTGTAGTTGACCTATGAACCCCTCGCTTGCCCGATCGCACCAGCCCGGATCGCCGCCTCACCAACCGAGACGCACAACTCGCCTTTGCTCTACCGAAACGGCTTTCTGCGCCTGTCGGACCTCGTGCCCGAGTCTCCCAACTTCTCTCGTCTGGCACCGTACGATTGGCAGACCCTCGAGACCCTCGCCGCCGCCGGCCTGCGCGATGACTGCTACGTTTCTGTAAGCCGCGCCGACGCTCACTCTGCATGCGTTGGTTTTCTGTCTGACCACAGACGCCGCGCTCGTGCGAGTTCGACAGAGCTCGACCGAGGACCTCAAGCGGCTCAAGGAGGTCATGCAGACGCCCTCGCAGAAGGACGGCAACTTCAAAGCGAAGCTCGACTTCTTCCTCGGCGCTCTCGGAGACGAGGGCGCGGCGCAGGAGCGCTACATCGACATCTCGGCCGGCTTCACGCGCGCAGATAAGGTCCGTCTGACGGTGATGCATATCACCAACCCGAGTCGACGATGCTGACCTATCTGACGGACATTTCCCTGCTAGGCCTGCGCCTATGCTCTGGGACTCTGCCAGGAAGCCGGCGTCAAGTTTGTCCTCGACGACGTCCGCGGCCGCCTGTCGAGCATCCTGGTAGACGAGACGGGCACCAGCAAGAAGGTCAAGGGCATCCTGACCGACGACGGCGTCAAGCACGTCGCCGACCTCGTCATCGTCGCCTGTGCGTCGAGCTCAGCCATCTCGCTCGAGATTATTTTACGTTGAATTTGCGTGCCACTGACGAAGCCCCATCCCTGCGCATGCAGGCGGCGGCTGGACACCTTCGGTCTTGCCTTTCGACCAGGACCTGCTCGAGACGACCGCCGGAACCGTCGTCACGATCCAGCTCCCGCCCAAGGAGACGTCGCCCGACATTGCTGCGCTGTGGGAGCGCTACGACCAGCGCAATTGCCCGGTCTGGGCCTACGGTGCGTCGCTGCCGCCTGTGTGCGCTGGCCGAGGGGTTTCTGACTCTCTGTTCCTACCTCGCTTCGCGCCTGCAGGCGTCACGGGCCACGTCTGCCTAGAATTTGCCGGCATCTACGGATTCCCTCACGTGGAGGGCAAGATCAAGAGTGAGCAGGCGCATACACCCCCCCCCCCTCTCTTCCGGACCTTTGCTGACCGGGTCCTGATTGCTTTCACCGCAGTCGGCTATCGTGGGCGCAAGTGGACGCACTATCAGCCGCACCCCGAAACGCAGAAGCTCACTTCGACGCCCATCACGCACGCAACGCGCGACAAGAAGATCGACAACCTTCCCAAGGTCGGCCTCGACAACATCAAGAAGTTCATTGCCAAGGCCCTGCCGGAGCTGACGCCGCTCGGCATCGCCGGCACCCGCCTCTGCTGGTACACTGACTCGTTTGTCGAATTTAGATCTCACACCGTGAAGTCCTCTCCTCGCCAACGCTGATGCTCTGTCGTCGACACGCTCGCAGGATCGACAACAACTTTGTCATCGACTTTGTGCCGGGCTTCGACAAGTCGCTGTTCCTGTGTACAGGCGGGTCCGGCCACGGCTTCAAATTCCTCCCCTTGCTCGGGCGTGAGGTCGTGGCGCAGCTCGAGGGCCGCGACACTCCATGCAACAAGTTCTGGCACTGGCGCGGCGACGGTGAGTGCGCGCTCCGCTGGCCCGTTGCCCACCCGCTCAAGAAGCTGAAGCCTGTACTCATCCCCTTTGCCGCCCTTCACAGCGCCCTCCAGCACATTGTCCGACGAGAAGACCGAGCCGTCCACCCATTGCGGCCATCGCAATGGCCTCGAAGAGGGGCCCTCTGGTCCGCGCTCGCTCGCCCGGCTTGACAGTGCGTCATGTCCTGCTTTGCAAGATCTACTCAACGCTCACGCACCTGACCGCTGCTCTTCCTACCTCTCCTCTATCACCCCTCACAGTGGCGACCAAGGCCGACCTCAACTTCAACGACGCCGACTTTGCGCTGGTGAGGCCGACCGCTGCCCGGTCCGGCACCGCGAAGCTTTAGAGGGCGAAGGGAGGTCTGGCTGCGGCGCTGGTGCGTGCACGGCTGCATAGATGCGTGCGATCTGCCAGACGTCGGCCGGCCATGAATGAGAAGCCATGCAGAAAAGTAGCGCCCAGTGCTCACGCTGGTAGATCACCTGTGCGTCGACAAAGGACGCAGGGAGAGTGTCAGCCGGGCTGACCGAACAGCGGATTTCGAGGAATCGGCGACGATTGGAACGCACCAGCCCGGAGCTCGTAGTCGAGGAGAACTTGGTCCCAGCGCTGCTTGAACAGCGCGAGGTCGTGCCCGCCCCCAATGTTGTCAAGGTGCCTGAGTTCAAGAGCAAGCAGGACGTCAGCGCTGCGCCAATGGTCGAGCAAGAGCAACAGAGAGCAGAAGAGGCCGACGCACCTCGCCGCCTTGAGCCAGCGCTTCATCCCGGCCGCGTTGTTGGTGATGCGCATGGTCGATGCGATCAGCAGGCACGACCCGATCGCGTGCTCGACGAGGCTCGGCTCATGCGGGAAATGGGGCCGGACGGCGGCGTGGCGGTCCTCGGTCAGGAGCTCGCCCGCGCCGATGGAACTGAGCCCGCGGCCCTCCCAGAAGAGCGACAGCGTCGTCCATTCGGACCGCCCGGCCGGGTCGGGGTGAAAGATGGAGAAGAGGGAGCAAAGGTTGCCGATGTGATGGTACGCCGCCCACATCTGTCAGGTTGCGCGCCAGGAAGGCACGTCAGCGAGCGAGCAAGGCAGCCGCTCTTTCAGCCGGCAGCGGCGACGGGAAAAAAAAGATGCCGAGAGCGACGCACCTCCCAGCAGTAGTCCATTCGGCGCGCCGGGTTGTACGTCCCGTTTAGGCTGTGGAAGGGCAGATGCCGTCAGTTTCCTTACCCTAGGATCGAGAGGAGTGGGGACAGGAGACGGACTCTTCGATGACCTCTTTCGTGGCGTCGTACAGGCTTTTGTTGATCTGCGCGCCCTTGCCGTCGCCCGAGTCCCAGACGGACGACGGTGGACGCAGCGCCTTTAGCTCGGCCAGCAGCGCCTTGCGCTCGAGCCGGTCCGAGCGCGAGTCGAGTCGATCCTCCGTGCAAGGGATGCAGGCCGTCCCGCATGTGATGCCGTGCTTTTTGAGCGAAGCCACGCGCGTCTCGTAATCGCACCCGGCCGTGTAGCTAATTGTGACTGCGCGGAGCGTCAAGAAAGAGGGGGAGAGAAGATAAGCCAGGCTGGTTGAGGCAGGCACAGACAAAAACTTTTGTCAGAACGTACTCTCTTCGCCCTCCTTGAGATCGCGCGTCAGCCGGACGACCATCGATTCGCCGAGGAAGCTCCAGACACTGAGGGATGCCGGAAGGAGAGAGCAGGTCAGGCAAGAGTTGTGCGGAAAGGGGCGTGCGCGGCAGAGTGAAGCAGGCGACGCACGCATTGGGGCTGCAGGCATGGTTGATGAGAGACGGCAGGACGTAGAGCGCGGCCGGGACACGCGTACGGACGCCCTCCTCGCCGGGGTAGTCGTCGTCGACACCGCGCTCAAACGTGTAGCCGAGCCGGCGGCGGCCAAAGGAATTGAGCGTGCGCACGAGCTCGATCCGGGTCGTGTCGATGTCGACCGGACCGGCCGTCACTTCCTCCTTGGGCCGCAGGCGCGAGATCGAGAAGCTCGGAGGGGTAGGGTAGGAAGGGCCGGCGTACAGCAGGCCAAAGACGTCGGACAGCGATGGGTCCTCCATCAGGCTGAAGAGACAGGCAGCAACAGGGCGTCAGGTGGAAATGAGCGACAAATGGGGAGGGGGAGGGGGGGGGGGGGGGCGAGACGAAAGAGAGGAAAAGGGGACGCACCGGCGGACGGTCGTCTGTGTCAAGTGGGCTTGAAGCGTGCCCTCGAGCGATTCCGAGTGCAGGTTGGCGCAGACGAGGTCGCGGCCGTCCTTGACTTCGTCCCACGTGCACGACGCGAACGGCTTGACGACCATGAGGAGCTGGCCAGCGGTAAGAGAGCGGTTGGCGACGAGACCTCGCCCGCGGCCCTTGCGATCCTCAATCCGGACGTCGGGGCAGACGTAGTCTGCAATGTCGAGCTTTGGGTCCGTCTGCGACTTGAGAAATAGCGCGCCCCACGCGTATTCGCCGGTCCGGGCCTCCTTGATGCGCTGACCCACGCGGACGAGGCCGTCCTTGCCCTCCTTCGAGGCAGGGTTGCACATAAGAAGCTCGGCGAACCGCGCCTTTGCGCGCTCCCACAGCTGGAGCGCGTACTCGGCTGTTGCGGCCCGGAAGAGCGCCTTCTCGAGCTGGGTCGCGGCGTACGATGTCCGGTCGAGTGCAAGGACCGCCCTGGAGTCGGCGAGCGACGAGCGCCAGAGGCCCATCTTGAGCCGGGCCGCTGCTCGGTTGAGCCGGAGCGCGACGTGCGAGCTGTCGATGCGCAGGCCCTCAGAGTAGGCCCGGTCGGCCGGGATCAGCCACCCCTTGGCGAGGTAAGCGTTGCCCCGGACCTTGTACTCGTCCGCCGCGAGCGTCTGTGGCCGCTGGTCGGGCAGCTTGATGGCCGGATCCTTCCAGGGCAGGCCCTTGAGATCGAGGTCCTCGTTCAGGAAGACAATGTCGGTCGCCGAGTCGACACGGACCTGCCCGAGAGCGCGAGTTCACGTCAGCGCCCGAGCTCACAGGCAGTCACGACGCAACGGACTGGGAACAGAGAGACGCACGATGGGCCCGCCGTCCTCGCCTGCCTTGAGCCACGGCTCACGGATGATGATGGTCGAGCCGAGGGGGATGGTCGCGTCGAGCTCGGGGCCAGGGGCGACGAGGGCCCAGGGGCTCGAGTAGAGGCCGACGACGCAGGCGTTGCCGCCCGGGTCCTGGCCGATGAAGCCGATGCCGACAGCCTTGCAGAGCCTAGAAACGATCCGCAGGAGCAGATAGCGGCCCTGGAAAGCAAGCAATTGATGAATGTCATGGTCGCTTAGCCTGGGCGCCTCAGTCGACACGGGGGGGGGGGGGGAGGCGCACGCGCGCGGAGGAAGGGCAGCCAAGTGACCGCCAGAAGAGGCGTGAAGGAAACGAGAAACGCACCGTGTGCTTGCGACGGAGGTACATTGACCTAAGCTCAATGCGCTTGAGCTCGCCGAGCGGCGTCGACGAGAAGTGCTTTGGGCCGGCGAAGTTCATCTTGAGGTCGTCGGTCTCCGACGGGTTGAAAGGGGGGGCCAGCGGGAAAGGGGTGGTTAGCAGGCGCGTCGCCCGGGCGTTGCAGGCCTCGACGAGCTGCTGGGCCGGGACGACTGGCGGCAGAGGCGGGGTTTTGGGGACGTTAGCGGGCGAAGAAGGGCAATGAGAGCGGGAGAGGGAAAGGGGTACGCACGCGAGCTGGAGGGAGGAGGGCCGACGGAGGACAGGTACGGGGGTCGAGCTCTCGTCAGCGTTGTCGACCTCGACATCACTCTCCCTACGACCTCGAGCGGTCCTAGTCTCTGACCGCCGAATGTCGCGCAACGAGGCTCCAGCAAAGCCGAGCGAGAGATGAGAGACGCACTCTGGCTTTTTTGGCGGGATCGTCTGCTCGTCCCTGAGCTCGTCCTGCCGGCGCGTCATCCACTTTAGGAACGGCGTGTCGTCCGCCTTGGCGGGCTGGGCACAGTGGACACAGGCCGAGCACACATGGGCCGGGTTCGACATGGTCGAGCTGGGCTGGAAGAGGCCGACTGCTGGGGTCTTGCGGGAAGGGTCCGAGGTGATGAGAGGGAGGGAGGGACTGCAGGTGGGCCGAGAGGCACGGCGCAAAGGAGGGGCTCTCGGTTGCGCGACAAGTTCCGGATGCCCTGCCACAACGCTCCACTTAACTGGCACCATGACCTCAAAGCGCTCGCATGGCGCTCAGCAGAAACACGGGGCGAACGTTCGAAACACACACTGCGAGGACGAGCGAGGATGATCATTAGGTTGGTAAGGGGTCTCAGGGCAGGGGTGGGTGAGCGCAAGGGAGGGAGGGACAACAAAAGGAGGGGGCCGGGTTGCATGCGGGTTTCTATAGGTTTAGAGAGCAGATGAGGGAAGGCATAGCGAGATCGAAATTGGTGTTGCGAAGCAGAATGACCGAGGGAGAGGGAAGAGGGAAAGAAAAGGAGGCTCAGAGGCGCCGTTCAGGCGTGGCCCTCGCGGATCTCGAGCGACTCGCGCGGGACGTCGAGCGCCTCGGCGGCCCGGACGCGTCCGGCCTGGGACGCCAGCGTGGTGGCCGTCGTCGGTTGTTTCTTTGGACTAGCCGGTGGAGGCGGCGCGGACGTCGTCGACGAGGAGCTCGGCACCCCACTCGTGGTCCAGGCAGATGGGACCGGCCTGGCACCCGCCGTCGTTGTCGCGATGCTCGATGCTCGGTCTCGCCCTTCCGGCCCGCCGATGCCTGCGGTGCCCTGCGTGCCGGACATCGAGAAGACGGATGACCTTGACCCTGCTCGAGGACGTTGCGCACGCCCGCCGGTCCCGCCGAGCGAGTACTCTGACGAGGTGGTCCCTGCCCTCGGCCTCCCCCCTCCGCCGCCTAGCTTCTTGGCAGGGCTCGAAGGCGTCGGAACGCTCGCGATTGCCGGAGAGGGCAAAGGGGTCGGCGAGCCAGGGGGGAACGACCGAGGGGTGATGGACGGACCGAGCGAGCCGGGAGGGGAGAGGACGGCGAGCGTCGAAGGGTTGGCGGTGATGCTCGGCCTGCGTCGGGACGAACTCGCGACCGAGGGTCGGCGAGCGCTTGCGTCGGTCGGTCGGCTGGCGGGCGGCAAGTCGGCAGACTCAGCTCCAGCAGCCATGGTGGACTCTGCGTCGGTCGGTTCAGATGCGAGAGGGATCAGGTGGTGCTCGGCCTGAGAGCCGAGCGTCAGGGTCGCCTATGTGCGCAGGCGGACGAGCGAGGCAGAACCGCGTCAGTCAGCGTTACGAGTCGGCAGCAAGCATGGAGGGGGAGAGGGGAGGGGACAGACGATGACGGGGTTGGTGATGAGCCCCAGAAGGCCGCCATAGACGCCCTTGATGGCCTGGCGGCGCATGCAGACAAGCGAAAGAGGTCACGTCGCGTCAGCCGGCTGTCTAGTCAGGACGAGGAGTCCCAAAACGCACCTGTGGCGCCCAAATGTTGCCCATGTTGCCATTGCCGTAGATTGGTCCCAGGATCAGCACCGCCAGCGCCCACAGCGGCAGGCCAAAGACGACCCCGATGGCGAGCCCCTGGAGGACGGTCCACCCCAGCCTGCCGAACCACCCCCGGACGGTCGGGCGGGAAGAGGGAGGGAACGAGAGGAGGACCGAGGCTTCCGTTCCTTCGAGCGTGAAGCGGAGGAACATGAGGGCGTAGAAGGCGATGAAGGAAAGCTCTAGCTGGTCGGGGTCGAGGGTCTTCTCGGTCGAAGGAGGGACGCCGGTGCTGGGAGGGGTGGTCGCCGTCGACGAAGAGGTTGAGGTTGACGCCGTTGACTTCCCCCTCTCACCCTCCTGCTCCCCTCTCCTCCTCCCGCCCTTGCGGAAGCTCCTGAAGAATCCCCTGGGGTCCGGCAGTCGCTCGACGTGCGGGTAGACGAACGGCAGCGGTCGGATCGCCTTTGAGTGGAGGTCGGTGTGGACCAGCGTCGAGGTGATGACCATCGAGGCGGCGCACTGGATCAGGGGCGTCACGCCGAGGTCGCCGGCGATCGTGTTCTTGGCAAAGACCCACATGCGGACGTCGGTTTGTGAGGAATACACTGGCGCGGGGAGTAGTAGGGGCGGTCAATGAGGTGAGCGAGGGCAGAGGGATAACAGAGGTCGCGCGCAGCTCGGGTGCTGCCTGCGCTTGGGAGCGGCGCAGACAACTGGGGTCGGCGAAGACTCACTGGCGTACGCGATGCCAAAGTTGGCGCCTGTCGGTCCACGCGCATTGCGAAGGCGGAGAGCGAGGACGCGTTTGCGCCAGAGAAGAAGAAGGGATCGAAGGGTAGGCGGGCGGGCAGACGTCAGCCTTCGGGTCTGCTTGCGCCGTGCAGCTTGACGCGCGGCGAGGCGGTTCGTACGCCCCCCCTCCCGCCGTCCTCTTTTCCCTCGGCCTCCCAAGCTGAATCCCGGCTCAACTTGGTCCAGATGATCACCGTTTCTTTCTCCGCCAGCCTACCGAGCCGCCAGAAGCCCAGGACGGGCGATCTGCAGATGAGGAGGAGGGAGCGGACGAAGGGCAAGTGGCCACGCACCAAAGTCGACGCAGCAGGCGAGGACGCCTTGCATGCCAAATAGGTAGACAGTCTGGCGGGTCGAGAGCGGCCAGGGGAAGGGCAAGAGTACATCTGCGAGCATCATGGCTGGCTGATTGGGGCAAGGGTCGGGAGCGACCGATGGAGTTGATGAAGTGTGGGCGTGGAGGCGAGGCGAGCTTTAGGCCGGTTGAGGGAGTCGCCTCAGGACAGGGGGGGTGGCCTTAGTACGAGCTGAGCAAGGGGAGGCAGGCAAGGTTGCAGTGACACTGTAGAGAAGTGAAGGTGTGCGTGGAAGGGTGGCGGACGAGACCTTGAGGCAGAGAGAGAGAATGAGAGAACCGGTCGTGGTCAGCAACAAGCCTGTGAGTCGGAGCGAAGGGGCAAAAGGGGCGGCGGCGGCGGCGGAAGCGAAGGAGGGCGAGAGACGCGCAGCAGGCAGCCGAGATTGCCAAGTGCAAGTGCGAGTTTTCGGCAGAGGGCCGCTGAGCGTCGTCCCTCTCGGCAGTCGAGCCGCCTGCTGGCCTGCGTGGGTCGACTGCTAGTCCCCCGCCCGGGCTTGTCCTGTCTGTCCTCTGCACGCTGCCCGTCAGCGAGAAAACCCTTCTCCCACGAGCCAATCTCCCCTCCCGCCAGCAGGCTCGACAGCGCATACATCCAACGCCAACAACCCAGCCCGCCCTTCCCTCGCCCAGCCCACCAGGGTCGACCTCCACCCTTCCGCACGCGTGCTTGCTCAGCAGCGCAGATCTACTGGCGAGACCATGTCGACCCCTTCCTCGTCCACCTCGTCCTCATCCTCGTCCACCCGGCCCCCTCCGCCAGCCAACCCCAAGCCCGTCGTTGGCTCGCGCGGCCAAGCCCTCCTCCCGCCCGTCAAGCGTGGCTCGGCCTGCCTCCGCTGCCGCAAGCACAAGCTCAAATGCGACGCTGTCAAGCCCCACTGCTCGGCCTGCACAAAGCATCACGCGTTGGTCAAGGCCAACCACCAAGCGGCCCTCACGGCTGGTGGAGCGGTCACAGGCTTGGTCTCTCCGCCGGACGAGCCAGAGTGTGCGTGGGATCCAGAGCGGTCGGCGGCGGGGGGAGGGCGGACGAGCGGCGGCGGCAAGCGAGCGAGGGTGGAGGATGCAGCGGCAGGAGGAGAGGACGATGAAGCGGCGGCGGCGGGTGGCTCGTCGACCAAAGGCAAGCAGGTCGGGACCGGAGCATCGTCGTCGTCGTCGACCAAGGTGCGCGCGCTCGAGGACAAGGTCCGGCAGATGGAGGCGCTGCTCGGGGCGCTGTCAGCCGCGCAGGCTGGGGGTGGCCAGGTACCACCCACGCAAACGGCGACGGAGCAGTCGTCGCCAGGAGACGTCCACGGCATCTTTCCGCCGATCCAAACGACGGCGACAACGATCGCCTCGTCGACAGGAGGGCGTCGGAACATGCCATACGACCTGCCCCAAGTCGAGCCGACCGCCGTTCCCGACCCGTTCGTCCAGACCTCCACGACGACGGCCGGCCTGCCGACGATCAACCTCGACAACCAGCCGAGGCTCGCGCACCCGCCCTGGCCCATCCGACCGTCGACCCACCAGCACCAGCAGTCCCAGCCGCAGAAGGCTTTTGGTGGCGCAGGAGCGAGCGGGAACGACACCTTCCCGCCGTCCTCGTCCTCGGCGTCGTCTACCTGGCCGAACCCTCTGCCACCCGCTCAGTCGAACACGTCGACCTCGCCCGACTCGTCCGCCTCCTCCCGCCCCCCGACGGCCGACGCCTATCCTTCCTTCCTCCCTCCTCCGCCTTCCCTCCCTCAACCTCCTCAGCCTCAGCAGCAACACATCCTCCCGACGTCCTACCCCACCCGCCTCCCCCCGCCCAATCTCCTGCTCGCGCTCATCGAGACTTTCTTTGACCGCGTGCCGCTGGTGGGCAAGATGCTGCCGCGCGAGAGGTTCTTGCGGGAGTTCAGGGAAGGGCCGGGGAGGAAGGCGTGGCCGCACGTTGCGGTGCTGCATGTGCGTCCGACCCATCTCCCCTTTTTGTTCTTAACCCCCTTCATTCGCATGTAGAACTGACCAAAGGCTTGTCTTCCCCCTTGTCTTCTGGCGTGTCTTGCCCAGGCCATATGCGCCGCTTCTGCTCGCTACTCCGGCGTCATCCCCACCTCGGACCCGGCCTCTGCCCCCTGGACCTCTGCCGCGGGAGGCGAAGGCAAGCCGCGCTTCTGGGGCCTGCAGGACCCGCTCGACGCTCAGTCGTTTGGCGCCCGCCATGCTGGCTGGGCGAGGGAGGAGTGCGAGCGCGAGACGGTCAAGGCTGAGCGGCTGCTGGACGTCGCGATCGGTATGTCTCGATCTCGATCCGCTTTACTCATCTTCCCACTGCACGCTCGACGAAAACGAGAGGACTGCTGCTGACCACTTCCTTCTCATTGAACCAATGCTCCTTCCCCTTCCTTCTCCCATCGCCGACAGCCCACGTCATCCTCTCGAGCTTTGACTTTGCTGAGGCCCGGTGGGTGCACGTCTGGCAGTCGTCTGCCGCCGCTCTGCGGCTGTGCATCCCGCTCGGGCTCAACGAGGCGTCGGACGCGATCGTCGTTGCGGGTTGCAAGCCTGGCTTGCTCCTCCCGACCGACGACGCGGTCGAGCGCGAGACGCGCAAGCGCGTGTTCTGGCACGCCCTCATGTGCGATCGCTTGGCCAGCATCTCGAGCGGTTGGCCCCAGAGCCTCGAGGAGGCCGACGTGACGGTCGAGCTGCCGACTTCGGACGCTGAGTTCAATCGGGGTGTGCGTCATCCTTCTCCCTCACCCCCACCTCCCACTTCCGTTTTCTCCTCTGTGCTCTATAGCACCCTCGCGACTGACCTCGGGCTTGCTTTGGCAATCGAATACAGACTTCGGTCAAGGAGAACACGCAGCACCTGAGGTCGCCTAACCTCTTCTCGTCGCACTACTCGGAGACGACCGATGGTCACGTCCTCGTCGTCAAGGCTGTCGTCCTCCTCGCCCGCGTCAAGCAATTCAACCGCCGCGTGCTCAAGGAGGGCGCGACCCCTGGGGCGGGTCTCAAGCAGTCGGCCCAGTTCCGCATGGTGCAGAACCAAGTTCGTTTGCGGACTCTTCTCACGCAGTCTGCTCGTCGACGTAGTCTGTTCGTCGCTCTCTGGCGCTTGCGTGTGCTGACGCGTTGAACCTCGCGCTTCGCGCTCCCTCATTCGATGCCGCTAGGTCGAGCTGTTCCGAACGACGCTGCCAAAGGCGTTCCGCCAGACGGCCGGCGCCGGCGGGGGCGACATCGTCGACGTCTGCCTCGTCTACGCCCACTCGCTCGTCTTCACGGCCGCGATCGCGCTGCACGAGCACCACGTCGACTTGCTCGTCCACGCCGACCCGTCTTCGACATACGTCCTTGCCGCGGCTCGGGCTCAGCTGTCGCTCATCTGCAGCACGTTTGCGACCTCGCTCGACGTCATCGCCCTTCCGCCCTTCATCGCTCACTGCTGGTTCATAGCCGGCCGGACGCTCGCCAGGTTCTACCAGGCCGCGGCATTCTGCAACGATCAGTTTGCGATGCGCTCGCTCCGGTCCGAGCTCGACATCTTCCGGTCGTGCATGGCGCTCATGGGCGAGAAGATTGTGCGTCCTGTCCGGCTCATGTCCTTGCTCTGCTCTCCTTCTCTTGCAACGCACGCGCATGTGCGACCCGCTGCTGACTCTTCTTTTCCACCTTTGCATCTGTGCCCGACCGCAGCCCGTCGCCCACCGCCAGGCGGCGCTGCTTGATCAGGCCATTCAAGACGCGGTTCACAGCACTGAGCCCATGAAGCCAGCCTTTATCTGCGCCGTTGCCATGTCGGATATGGTGCGTTCCCTCCTCGCCTCTGCCCGGCTCTCCCGCCCCCCTCCAAGAGAAAATCCGACTGCCGCATCTGCTGACCACCTTATTCGTTTTGTCATCTGCGTGTCCACCAGGACAAGCAACAGGAACAGAAGCGGGCGTTTGCGCCTTCATCGACCGGCTCCGTGCATGCCGTCCCGAATCCGCAGCCCTTTGCAGACCCGACGCGCACGTCATCGACCTCAAGCGCAAGCACGACCGCGTCTACCGCGGGCTACGCACCTTACGCCTACTCGTCCACGACGACGACAGCTGCGTCGTCCGGTCCAACGATTTCGCCCTACTCTGGCCCCGGGTCGTCCTTTTCGTCCGCCTCGTCGCCCGAGGACAACAACAACGGGCCGCACCTCGCCCGACCGCCCTTCGAGCCTCCGCCGCTCGAGCTCGAGACGCCCATCGTCCAGACGCCCTACGCCCTGCTGCCCGACTTTGACGGGGCTGACAAGGGTCTGATCGAGAGCCTCTTTGGCGCCGGGCTCGACGACGGTTCTGGTGGCACAACTGGCGGGTTCGAGTTTGAGCTTGGGTCGGGCATGCTCGTCGAAGGCGACGTCATTGGCGCCGGCGACGAGGACGTCCTCGGTGGACCGATGCCGTTTGCGCTTTGGCAATAGCCGCAGCTATGACCCCTATCCCACCTCCTCTTTGTCCCCCAGTACCTCACTCATCGTCTTCCTTCTCTCTATCTCTCCGTCTCTGGGTCGTCTCTTGCATCTTCTCGCCTCCGCCTCTCCATTCCATGGCGTCCTTTTTCGACGCGCATTTGTATGCCTTCTCTTTCTTGTTGATCCCTCCTCTCATCCACCCGCCGTTTGCGCTTGCGCCTTCCATCTCACCTGTAGACAGCCTCACCCTTTCTTTCCCAAACGCCGAACATGATCCGTCCCTTCTGTCGCTCTGCGTCGAAAGCCAGCCGCCGTCGACCAGCTGACGGATGCGAACGCGGCACACTCTCTTTTGACGGCAACCAGCGTTGCGACTCGCTCAATCGTCCCTACTGTCAGTGTGCGCGTTGCCGAGCGACCAGAATCAGGTCGTCAGACCCACTCGGGAGTAGAGCGATTAGACGGGGGCGAGTCGATGAGGGCTCGCCTGCCGCTGACCCGTTAGCGAGCGCCGAAGAGCAGACCGACTAGCCCTGCGCGGCCTGGCGACGGGCCGGACGTCGTGTCGGGCAGCAGGCAAAAGCGGGCTGAGATCGCGCCGGACCGCTGACTGGGCACGTTTGTGGGGCATCGGCTTCGGCGGCGTGTGGCAGATGGGGCGAGGCATTGGCGCGCGGCACGCATTCACGCTGCTGCTTGCTGCCGAGTCGAAGGGGCGGTCTGAAGATGCGTCGGCGCGGTGGACAGCAAGTCGAGGGCGTGAGCACGGAAGAATTCGTCGTCGAGCCAGCTCTCACCCGACGAACGGCTCGACGTCGGGAGTGGGCAGCAGCAGCAGCAGCAGAGATCGGGCCGACGCGCGCGGCGCAGAGGCGGGGTGCCGTGAGAGTTTGACAGACCTGATCACCCTCCAGGCGAAGGCTGCCGTGCGGTCAGCGGCCCTTGAATATGCAGTCGAGCTGGTCAGCGGACAATCAGAGAGTGACGCTTGTCGAGCTGATCATCAGGGATGAAGACTCCGGCCGACGTTTTGACATGGCAGAGGGGAGCGACGGCGGCGGCTGTGGCAGGGCCCTTCTGGCCGCTCGATCGGGCGTTGCACGGCCGCTTTCGCCTGCGGGGAAGTCGGGGACTCCCCCTGTTTGCGTCACTGGGGAGAAAAAAGTTTACGCCTGAGATGTGAGGCTGTTACGCCCACCCGCCTTGAGCGGACAGGAAACGGGAGGGGAGGCCAGACTCCCACCCCCACCACCCTCTCTCCCATCCATCACTTCGACCCGTTCGAACCTCCTCGCCCATTCCTACAACCCAGTCGCTCAGCCTTCCTCACCACCACAAAACAACCATGTCCTCTTCCCTCGAGCAGCTCAAGGCCTCCGGCACCGTCGTCGTCTCCGACAGCGGTGACTTCGAGTCGATCTCGGTCTACTCCCCCCAGGACGTTCGTATGCTTCTCCCTCTCTTCTCTTACCTGCCTCTCTACAGCGTCGGGTCCCGATCGCTGTCGGGGCCTCTTCACTGCTCTCGGGGAGCGTGGTTGAGGTCGGTCTTTCATCGGTCAAGAAACGCGTCCTGACCGTCTCGTCTCTTGATCCCCATTATCATGTAACAGGCCACCACCAACCCTTCCCTCATCCTTGCTGCGACCAAGGAGGCCAAGTACGCGAAGCTCTTTGAGCCTGCTCTTGAGTACGCCAAGTCCAAGGGAGGGTGAGTCTTTCCTGCGCTGTCTGCCATCTCCACACAGTTTCCTCGCCCATCTTTTTCTTTGCCCGTTGCCGTCTCGTCCTCCGTCCCGAACGCCGCTTTTCGCAACGGAGGACGGACAGGATGGCCCCCCATCTCCGGCAGGCCGGCGCTGACCTCCGAGAACCGCTTTTTTTTCTCCTCTTCCTTCCCCAGCGACATTGAGACCCAGGTCGAGAACGCTACCGACCGACTCGTGCGTTCTTCAGTTCTGGCAGCTCGTTGCGAGCTCGACCGTTGGCGACGTCAGCACCCTTTTTTCACCAGCTGACGCCATCTCTCCTCCTCCACCAGCTCGTCGAGTTCGGCAAGCAGATCCTCGCCCTCATCCCCGGCCGTGTCTCGACCGAGGTCGACGCCCGCCTGTCGTTCGACAAGGAGGCCACCATCGCCAAGGTGCGTTGCGGTCGCATCGCCTCACTCGCGTTTGCCTTATCGCCCCTAAAACGGAGCCGTTGACTGACAGACGCTTGTGTGCCATCTGCCATTTGCTTGTGCCATCCACGCTCGCTCTAACCTAGGCCAAGACCCTGATCGCGCTCTACGAGTCGGTCGGCGTCTCCAAGGACCGCGTCCTCATCAAGATTGCCTCGACCTGGGAGGGCATCCAGGCCGCCCGCTACCTCGAGAAGGAGCTCGACATCCACTGCAACCTGACGCTCCTCTTCGGCTTCGGCCAGGCCGTCGCCTGCGCCGAGGCTGGCGTCACCCTCATCTCGCCCTTTGTCGGCCGCATCATGGGTGCGTCGTGACGTGCTGTGTTGTTGTCGCTCAGCGGCGGCCGTGGGTTGGGTTCTCATCACTGACACGTCTCCCTCCCGTCGCCC